>OX411309.1:64389418-64551666 GCA_948150685.1 Rhaphigaster nebulosa | reverse complement strand
CAAGCACGAACTGAGTAATATTCAATTAAATTATCCATCTCATCAAAATGGGCGCGGTTGAAACGTAGGCTTAAACAAAAATTTAGTTGAAAAATTTAGCTTAAAAAAATAAAATGTTACAGTCATCTGAAGTCGTACTATGGAAAATTTAGTGAGCATTTACCCTACTTCTTTGATGAACACTAGCATACATGAGACAATTTAACCAACTCTTAACTATAATAGGCTTTCTCCTCCTGGATCTTCTAGATTTATTGCAATAATAACTTTATTACACTTAGAAACTTTATATTCATAGCGATGTGTTCATTATGAAGACTGTATCTTAAAAAATCCCACGAAAGTGCTTTAAAAAAAATATCGTTCTCTACATCATTAAAATCGTTCTCTACATTATTACCTATTCATAACATCTGAATGGAACAGACGTTCATGTTACCAACAAAAGTGTACGTTCATATCATGTATAGAAAACATAACGTGGGAGAGGAAATGATACTTCGAAGCTGTCCGAATATACACATTTGCTCTTTGCTATTCACTTGTATTTGATAACTATACATGTACGTATATGATAAGTTAGTACTTATTGAAAATTTTATTCTTGTTTCTTGTTAATATTTATTAATTAATATTGTTAACATTAATTCTTGTTTTCAAATCAAATTGTTACGTAAAATTGAATTCTGATGTTTTGAATATATTGGATAAGTGTTTCTAAGGACTAACAGCTGTTACAAAGGGCTCAATGTTGGAACGAGTAACGTTTTCAGAGAGGTAAATTATACAGAAGTTTTCTCTTAAAACTCCCTTAGAAGTGGAGGAAACTAAAAATAGTAGAGTTAAAACTGAAATAACTGCTGTCCCCTGAGGTAATTATAGAACCCCCTGGAGGGGTATTCGGATCTGTCACAGCTAATGAGCTTACCCGCTTGGTTTGGTCCCGGGCTCCTGCATTAGAAGGTCTGTTAGGTCAGTGGTCTAAGACTGATCGTTATCTGCGACGGAAATATCCTGTAGTTGTTTTCACCTTACATCTTTGATCCAGAGGGAACTATATATATATAGATATATTAATTCTAAATTTATAATTTTAAAATATATATATAATATATATATATATATATATATATATATATATATATATATATATATATATATTGGAGAACTGTACTTTTTTGAAAATTCGTCACTGAAAATTACCCTTTTTCTGAGAATCACCCATAAGTGTAATAAAAAATGCCAGCAATAAAAAACCTTCAAAAAACAACCTAAAATAAAAAATATATTTTGCTATAATATAAGAATGCATACATATATATGAATATATTATAAACAATTGGAAGGCACAAACACAAAGCCTCAAGTCTCTAAAATACCTGCAACCAACTAACGAGTTAACGTTTCGCCAATTCAGACATCATCAGGACATACATCAAAAATCACATCTATGCAGATCAAATACAGCACATCTCACATCAACAGCCGAGATTTATGTGATAGGATATCTTGGAGTGATGTGCTTTCTCTGTTTGATACGTCTTTCTGAACGGTTGATGTGAGATGTACTTTGATCTTCATACACTGTATTATGCCTGTATTAGCCAAACGTTGACTAGTTAATTGATTACCGGTATTTTAGAGACTTGAAGCTTCGTGTTTGGGAATCTTCCAATTGTTTATAGTAATTAATTTAAGTCTCTTGTTAAGTTTTATATATATATATATATATATATATATATATATATATATATATATATTTTTGATATTTTAAACCGATGTAATAGTAAAAAAAATTATTCAACAAAAGGATTTGAAAATTTTCCTTCTTCATAATTATGATTTTATTAAAACTCATACATCATCTTATGCAAACGTTTCTGTTTTTTTCCCCATCTTCAGGATTCATCTACAATATAATTTAGTACGGTCAAAACACTAGTACAATATATGCATAGTGCAATAAATTATTACACTTGTTTTTGTTTACGTAAACATATGTAGACATTTTTTTAAAAACAATGTTACATGTTACCTCATTCATTAACTCATCCACTCCTAATTGGATAAAGCTTGGAAACATTAAAAAAATACAATAAAAACAAAGCTACTTTAAAATAATTTGGAAGAAGAATCCATTTAATAAGATATACTTTTTAAGCTGACAGATTCGTAAAATAAGAATAATAAGCTAAAATAAAAATTATAGATTATTATTGAAGATGTTATTATATAGATTTTAATATAAATTGTCTACAGAATCGCCAAATAAAAGCTATAAACTAAATAAAAATACTTTGGAAAAGCAGTGAATATAACAATACCATATTCCTTTCGAGCATAGGGATTTAACCTCCTTTTTCTTTATTCAATAAACTAAATTGGAAGTATAAATAGAAAAAGTTTATTAAAAAAAAAAGAAGAGGGAGATGAACAGCAAAAAAAGAAAAGGTCAAAGGAAATTAATGAAAGATAAGTAAGAAAAAATGTATTACAAAAGAATCAATGGGCAATTAAAGAACCATGATCAAAAGACACTGAAATAAAAAGTTAATTTAATCTTAATAGTGATATCTCTAAGTACAATCTTAGATCATAATTACAATTAAAATTCTATAAAATAAAGTTTAAAAAAAAAGAAACTTAGTGGAAGAAGAGGACACGATTAAGAAGAAGAAAAAAAAAATCAGCATTTGCCAGTCTGATTACTAACGTTCTGGAACGTTTCTATTTAGGAAAGTTTCTCGAGTGGGCATTGCAAAATACTTTTATTTGTCGATCATCAGTAATCGAACCATAAAATATTGTATCTATAACCCTTCTTTTATTAACATTTTACTTCTCAAAAATATTTAAACAAGTCGAAATTTTGACTGAGATAATAATATAAAAAATATAGAAATTTTTTAAATGTGATGCGACCCGCGCTATAATAGAGTTTGATATGACTGCTTTAACGTTTCGGCCTGTATCTTGGTAATTATCAGAAACTGCTTAAATTTTTACGTTTTATAATTGTCCTCGCAGCAGATCATTTATTAATAATAATTTATTCCTTAAATTTACTTTCCTCAAAGAGAAAGTATGGACCAAAGTTACAAAAATATAATATTTTATAAGCATAATCCTGCAAAGATTATTACAATTTTATCACATACAAACAAGTTCATTTTGATGAATTTGATAAATATATTAATTCTACATATTTTTATTTAATACTTTGAGACCTTTAGGCAGCTATATAGAACAAATTGATTTCATGTTATCTTTAACATAAATTAATATGTTAATTTTTTGCCATTCCTTTTAAATTTGCCAAAGGATGAATTTAATAACAGCTTTATATTTTTTCAATTAAGGAATATCATTAGCATATCTCAATAGTTATTTATATTGATAATCTTCCGAGACATCTAAACAGAAGATGACCTATAGATTTTTAAACATAAAACACGCTAAAACTGTTATAGTAATCAATAGATAGTATCTTAAAAAGTCACTGCCGTGTAATATGGGTTAAATAACATATTTCGAAATTTTAAAACTTTTGATCCTTATCTAAAAAACTTTTTATATGAATATATCGGTGTTTGGAGTTTTAAATAAATTATTAAAAAATAAACTATAAAAATTTCAATGAATGATAATTGGAATTTATAGATAGATGATAGATATATCGTGTAAGTGACAGAAACCAATGTATTTATAGGATATTAAAATACTAATTAGTCCGTTGCATTTTTTGAAAATGGGTGAACCGTTATGAAAGTTGAATAAGTTATTGCAAAATAATATTGGCACACCACTTTCTCGAGGTAATACGTGGACGCCCACTCACGTACCACACCTTACCAGTGATATCCAACGTTTCTTTAGTAAGCACACTTATCACTAGTGATATCAGTTTACATGACAACCTAACATATAGCAAATGATTCGGCCTTGTTACCAAGTTAAACAGGGACACAGAAGTTACTCGCATCCTTGACTCTGTTTAGGATGGAATGGAACGTTTCATTAGTGAAGGATCGCCAACGCACAACAACTGACAGATTAGAATCCAAGGTCCGACCTTTACCTAAAAGTTCGCCCATTCAGCTGTCCGATTGTTCCGCTGAATCCAAATGCACTGCAATCAATAGACACTTCCTTAATAGCTAAAATAAAAAAAAGGTGCGTCTGGTCCTGATGATTAATCTTAGCTATCAAATAAGTTATCTACATTATAATATTACAATATTATTGTTATTACTATAATAACACTTCGTACCCGATACCGTAACCGCCATCTTCTGACTGTGGGGTATACGGTAGCCTCTCGATTATATTCGAGGAAAGATTGAAGCTTATCATGAACTGCTTTTTAAGATTTGTCTTCTGTGCCTAGAGACGGTCTCACGTATCACACCTTTACGGGGAGTTAAAGGGGCTCTTCCCCTTCATCCATAGACAATATATCTTCAGATCTTGTCTAAACTGAACCATCAATTCTCAGCATCCTTCCTACATCTATAGTCTCCTACAATTCAAATACTCAGTCACTCAAGATAAGACTTTTTGCAATCTACCTTTCCCCGAACCAAATTTACGCTTCGGTACTGACATCATTAGTTAATTATTTATAACTAAACATAGGAACAAACCTTATCTTCGTAAAAATATCACTTGACCACTTATTAGATCACCAACCGACAATCCAAAGTGAAATTAAACGTATCTTTAATAATTTTCAAATAGCAAATAAAGAATATTGAAAACCAGACATAGATCATAGCCAAATAACTCTTTAATAGCTATTTAATTTAAATTGTACTAGCTAATAAAATAGTGATTACCTTTCTTTGAAAGTTCGAACGAAATCAATGGAATAAAACTAAATTTCAGTTTCATTGGTACATTTGCTAATCGTATCAATATTTGCAGAGAACTTGATTCTGCTAACTTTTTGATATTTTAATAATTTAAATATTTAACAAACTCTAAACAGGAAATATTTCAAAAGTATTATTTATATACTTTCAATGTCATTATATATCATATTACTATTAACAAGAGGAGTTTATAAAATATATAATTGGTTTGATTAAGGCGTTAAGACAAAAAATTGTTGGCATTTCAATATACTTTGATTAGTCGATCCTTAGTTTTCATATGCGTTGCTTCCATGCCATTTCTTTGCAGTTATTACGAATTGTAACAAATAATTATTATTCAACAATTATAATTATTAGAGATTATTAACAAAAGGATTTTAAGTATGTAAAAAAAACAAAAAAAAAATCTACATTATATCAATTGAAGACGAATTCTAAAAATTAAACATATACTCCGAGTCGTTAACAAATCCGAACGCAATAATCAGTGCCTTGAATATTCTGAAAAGCGTTTCGCAAATGTATGACAAGTTTCCTTGTTTTTCGAGACCTCATTATACAGAAATGTGGCATTGACTGATTCCAACAACAATTACCTATTATCCCACCTTAATAGAAAGAATGACCATTCTTCAAGCTTTGTGACTAATATAGGTTACGTAGTGCCTCCAAGTGTTCTCTTGGTGAGTTATGGAGTAACAGTCACGAGCATTACAGTTACTAGAAAGGCTCATGGAGAGAAAAAAACAAAAAAAAAAACAAGAAGCTAGTCCCATCAAAAAAGAGTTGATGGGAACAAGAGAGTGACTCAAATGCAGACAAAAAAAAAAACTCGAGAGAGGATGAGATTCGAAGCCTGACACTCGGAAAAGGACTAACTAGGTACTTTACGGTGATAAATGGAGGTCGGGGAAGATGAAAAAAATATTATGTGAGGAAACGCACCTCAACATCCGTGACATGGCCTATTGTGACGAAACTGGTTGCGTCAGAGTTGGTGATCGAACATTGATTATAACCGTACTATCGATTAACTTAACAATCCGCTGCACTACACTCCAATATTATCGATGCCTTTTAATAGATTCGGAAATGCATGGATTTATCCAAAATAAATCAAATTATATCTGAAGTTGGAAAATTGATGAAGATACACATAGATTTAAACATACACGTACGTAGATTTATGTATTGACGGAGATACATATATTCAAAACATTATTGATGGAAAGGCAATAACTTGGCTAAATAAGCTCGAATTTTATTCCGCTTTTGCATTTCATTTTATTATTATCGTTATTTCATTTTATTGATGTCCGGGTAAACTGCATAACTTATGGTGGCAGTATTTTGCAAACGTCTGTTCATAATTTCATTCGCTGAACTATCACAAAAACAATTTCAAGGCTCTACTCGGCGTAGAAAAAGCTTTAAAACGATATTAATCGTCGTTATATTCAAGATTTAGATAATTCTTTAAACATATCAGCACTTTTTTCTTCCTTTTTTTTTCAATGCTATTAAAGTTAAGCTGATGAAAATTCGTTTGCCAATTTTAAGTAAAACATGAATGTCTTTTTTAAATTAAAAAAAGGTAATTAATTCTCATTATAACTTGAATGTTACAACATTCAATATAAAAGGAAACAAGACACACAGTAAAATACGATAGTGTGGCCAAAGTATATCCACATTTATTAAAAAAAAAAACTTTTAGTTAATTAATCGATGAGGGTATATCTTATTTTTAAAAAAATCTTGCAATGAAACATTCACACTAAGCAATCACGAAAACTTCTAAGTAACAGATCTAATATCCGGTTTATCTCATAACGAATTAACAAGATATCATCGTCAAATATAGATGACAGAATTCATAAGCCTCATACATCATAAGCCTAAGCCAATAGTTCTCGAACATACTTCAAATTTAGGCTATCCTCATCGATGAACCCGGAGTCAATCAACCGTAAATAACGATAACCGTGTATGACCGTTCATTTATATAAAATCAAAAAATTATACATACATATAAGGTATATGTTAAAATTGTTATTATCGATTTTATATATATATATATATATATATATATATATATATATATATATATATATATATATATATATATATATATATATATATATTTATTAGGGAACAGAACTTCCTTTAGTTGCTTTATTTTCAATCACATACATATCATTCATGACGATTCGGGGTAATTTTTCTGGAATGCATTTTAATTCTTTATTTATACTAATTACATTGTTTTCTCCATTACAAAGTTACACAATTTCCAGTACATATAATTGCCTATTACTCCCATTTGTCATATGTTCAATGTTACAAAAAGGTCGTTGATTGAAAAATAAAGTTATAATGTTCATTATACATTTTTATAGGAGTTTCAACTTCCTTTATCTATCTCTTACGTCACAACTGAGCTACTGCTAAATGTTTGTACCTCCCCTCCACATAATTACTTTCTTAATTTGTTTATTTTCCTCTAAATTAAAATTAAATATATTAGATTTTTAGTTTCCAAACCTGATTCGCGTTCTAATGGTTTATACTGATGCTTGAGATCGACTGAATATTAAAAGATCTATTTTATTGCTTTTAATTATTCCAGTCAACCAGGTCCAGAAAAAGGTGCAAAGTTTTGGAGTTCGGAAATATTTTTCGTTTGTTTTTTTGCTGATTACGAATTTCAACTTTTTTGCCACAAATTTTTCCAAACTTTTTCCAACTTTTTTGCCACAAATGTTTGTTGAAATATAAAAAATAAATAAAAAAATTAATCTTTTTGCGATTTTTACCCATCGCATGAAAACCATACATTATACATAAATATATTTGTTGATGTTTTACACTAATTACGTTAACTTACCCATAACTAAGGGTAAACGAGAATTATCTGTTTTCTCCGATATTTTACTTCATTCTTCTATTTAAATCGAAGGAATTTCAATTATTAGACTTAAAAATTAATCTTTCAAAGGCATATTTTAAAATTCGGAACATAGATCTTTTGTTTAAAAATCAAAACAATGTGTAATAAGTGTAAAACATCAACAAATATATTTATCTCACAGTAGAAGTCTCTAGAAGAATGAAGTAAAATATCGGAGAAAACAGATAATTCTCGTTTACCCTTAGTTATGGGTAATTTGACGTAATTAGTGTAAAACATAAGTATAAAACATCAACAAATATATTTATCTCACAGTAGAAGTCTCCAGAAGAAAACTAATAACTTCGTTACATGAACAAGCCAGCAAAGATCCTGTATCGAAAACAGGAATTAAAATGGTGGGAATTCGCTAATGGCTTTGTTTTTCTCAAAACGGCTATTAATCCATAGGTAATATGATTGGCATGATAAATAATAAAACATCTAAAACAATAATAAAAATAATCTGTTCGATGTAATTTGAGCCTTGGTTAATTTTGTATGCAGCATAGTATAACTAAAGTGCCTGCCGGTAATTTTTTTTTTTTTTAATCTTTTCTACGTTTTCTACAGCAACAGCAAACTAAAATAATAAAATAATTTTCACAAATAAATATCTCGCTTAAAATGAAATCAAGCCGACATCTCGTGAAATAAGTTTCCATTTTTTTTTCTTAAAGTATAAAAAAAGTATCTGTTCACATCAGTGCTAAATCTAGTATTGTTTAAAGCGTTATATAGTTTTTGAAAAAGATAAAGCAAAATCAAGTCCAATCACGACCATGACATTATTACTCATCCTGATTACTTATGATGGAAATAAAATCACTTCGGTGCAGGCAAAAAGAGCTAGACAAGGCTGACACTCAATACGTGGGAGGCGAGGTCACCCGACAGGGTCAGTACCCCGAGTACTAAACAAAATTTTAGAGAATAAGGGATTGAGATTCCAGCTAGTAAGGGCTTATGGAGTAACACTAGAAAACTCAGGTGTGAATGCAAGTCACACTCTTCATGAAATTCAGCGGACAGAACTGAGGTATTATTATAAATAATATGTATTTCAATGTATGTAACATTGTATAAATAAGTAAAACTAAGAAAACAAAACAATAAAATAGTCCGGAAAATTGAATTTTGGAGAAAACTACTTTAAGTTGTCTGTTTATATTAACCAATATTTGACGAAAAAAATAAAGTTACACAACAAAAAACTGAAATTAAAAATACATTCGAACAAAAAATCCTGCATTATACAATGCCATGTTTTGACTATTATTTTTTCAAACCTATCTTTCTCATTTTTTTAAGTTTAAAAATTATTTTTTGAATGGTTTATGAAATATTTGTTCCTCTGTTTTAGATTTTTTTAAATTATGTTTTTTTGTTTTTTTAAAGCGATACGAAGCTACAAAAAGTCACTTGCCAGTAGGCAATCCCAGAGTTAGACGGTCGAAAACAGAACCTCTTGTAAACTTTTAATTTTAAAATGATGTAAAGGACGAATTAGAAGTTCAGGGATGAACTATGAAAATAATGAGTATATAGCATACAAGTTTATAGTTTTGTTTACAAAATATCGTCGGTTTGGAGGTAAAAGTGATCAACTGCATTACTTGAAATGATTGAAATGATTCATGGTGAAAATGAAAAGTTGTTGCTATATGCCTATGCCTGAATCAAATTTACGCTTCCTTATAAAAAAATGTGAAATTATGAATTATTATTAGTTGATTATTGATAATTTCACAGTTTTGTCAATAATGCAGAATAAATTTGGATCGGGCACAGGTAATCGCAAAAAAATATTATTTTTACAAACATGCAGTTGATCACTTATGCCACCAAACCGACGATATATGCATAAGATACTGATTTATTATGTCCCCAATGATTTAGAGATTAAATTATAATTATGGATAATTATGGAGATTTTTCTGGTAATGATATATGTTTCATTTAGTTCCACATGCTTAAATTATGTCATATATTAAATTATATAAATTATGCCATATATAAATTATGACATGTACAGATACATAAAGAAGTAATAAAAGCGCTTGTAACAATTGATAAAGATTATAACAACATAAGAAAATCAATTATAATTGATCAGACATTAAATTCCATGGACCAAACTCAGGAAACGTGCAGAGTCTCAAAAAGTTACAGGTACCAGCAAAATAGGGCAATAAAAAATGAATATCGATGCGAAGAGATAATATTTATTATTAATTACTCGGACTCATTTAGAGTCAACGCCTTTGTAGAATAGATTCAGATTGAAATGCTTAAAAAAATTTTGTTAGTTTTAAAATATAATATTTTAGAAAATATAAGTACATTATTTTCGTATTTTATGAATCGATTCATCATCAATAAAGTCGATTTCTGTCCGGTATGCCCGAATCGCAAACGGCGGCAGTTCTATTCTAGCCTGTGAAGGTTGACTTTTATTTTGCTGCGGACGGTCCAATGAATCTCTAACATCACATCCCGGCTAGAATTCGGCAATCTGTTGCATTTTCTACCTTTCCTGCCATAGTGGTAGTGGTTAATGCAATAAGCCATCAATAATACAGGCATTAATTTAAAACATTAAAGTTTGAAATCCCTCATTTGTTATGATAATATTGATATTTTATGGCATGGAGAAATAATATGTTAACTATATAGCAGTTCCGAAAAATAAGATCTTTCTATAACACTTTGTTGAAATTGCTTTCCGTATTTTTTTCTTTTCCTTCATCTATTATACTTCCATTCTCATATACATTTATCCATAAAGCCCATTCTGTTGCGCGGCATTTCATTCTTTTTATGGGTCGATTCAAAACCTCTGCCTAGTGATTTTTCTTCGCCCATTCGCCTCATAAGGACAGAACTGCTCATTGTCCTTATCTCGATGGAATAATGAATAGTTTTATTTTTTCAGATTAATTTGTATCATTATTTCCGGCCTTGTAATGGAGAGTTGCCTTTAAACGGCACAGCTTCTCCCAGTTCTCCTAAAAAAGAAAATTTAAAAAAAAGAAAAGAGCTTTTCATCCAGATTTTAGTTTCTGTTGAAGATTTCAACTACCGTTTGATCAAATTTGATCGAAATTTCACTAGTAAATACGAGTTACATACCTCCACATATATTTATTAAAACATGTTTTTCAACTATATAAAAAACTTTGGAAGATATTTATGAGTTTGAAATTATTTAACTTCTACAAACTTTCACTTATAATTCAGTTCAACGTAACTTGGTTCGTATTCAACCATCATATTTACATTTGTTTAAGCCCAAAATAAATTTAATTATGTATTTTTTGTTGTTATTTTTAATTTAAAAAATAATTTTATTTTTAACCAAATATGGTCTGGAAATATTAAGCGATGTTTTCAATGTAAAATCATATTTAAAATTAACATAGATACGAGAAAGAAAGTTAATAAACTTTTCTCTTTTTTCTTCCATAGCCCCTTATGAGCATTTTGTAGCTATGAGTATACTTACATCTTCTTTTTGAAGATTTTCCTTTTACTGTAACAGTGTTACATTCTAACTAATTTATGAAGTTAAGATAAATTCTTAGATTGATCTACTTTAAGATTGGATTGTTTTTGTATAAAGAAAGTTAGCTTATGTTTACGGGCGAGTGGTATTAAACTATTTGTAATGTAATTTATAATTACTATGTGTAACCAGCACCACTCCTCGTCCAGTCATCACCTGCGACAGACTATATTGCGTTTATTGGCCGGCATGCATTCGCCACGGCGACCATCTTCCAAAAAAACTACGGTCAAAAATTTTAAAAATGTATTTATTCAAGAGATTTTTCTTTATGATAATAGAAAAAGAAGTTTATTTTTTAGTAATTTTTACAGTCATGGATCTTACTTTTTGTAAGCATGATTTATATTCATTAATCAAAAGATAAAAGTTTTTTGAAATCACATTATTATTTATTTCTATTATATTTCGTCATAAGCATTATAGTAATCTTCAGACCATACTCAAACTTCTATGAACAAATTTCATAATTAACATACAAAAGTTATGATTTTTCCTCGGGCACAGCTATATTTTCTTTTCGGTCCAAAATAATTTGATCAAATTCACGTCACATGTTTATAAATGCTATTTTTACTTTACTTTTTTATCTAACATAGCCTTCTGTATGTTATCGTTCGGTATTTTAGAAAGCATGGTGAAAAACATTGTGAAACTCTTGGAAACATCGAATATCTTATTCAGTGACAGGATTCGACATGTAAATGACACTTGATTTCGTTCATACTTAAGAGACGTGAAATGGATTGTTAGGTTTTCAGTTCTGTTGGTCCAAATCCGAATCGGTATTTCTTGCCTCCATCGGAGACTATTCGCTTAAAATACTTTCTTTTATAACAAGTTAGAAAAAATTTCATAAGAGGATGAAAGCATGATAACCAATTTGTATGGCAATTAGGTACAATGTAGGTTCCATATAATGCACATAAGAATCTATTGATTTTCTTCTTTAAAAAAAAAACGAATCTTTAATAGAAATATTTCGAAAATCCATTAATGATACAAAAATTTGTTGATCTCTTCATAGAGATATAAAAGAAAGACTGTATCATTATTTAACGTTTGTTAGAACGCATTTTCGTTCTGAGCCAACGGTTGTGGTTCCCCAGGGAACTGTTATAGTAAAAGAACTGCTTAACGTTGCTGTCCTTCCGTGTAGAATTTACCTTTTCTGAGCAGGTTAACTCAAACCTGAATATTATTATAAAAATATAAAATTCTATTAATAGATTAATATTTCATCATTGCACATTTAGCAAGACCAGGACCAGCAGAGCCAGAGACTGGGGCAAAAGCATACAGAGGGTCCCTTTCCACGCAATATTCCATATGTTTTATTTTTGTAAATAATATTAATATATGAATTTTCATATCCATTAAATGAAACTCATTTTCTATATTTAAATAAAAATAAATTAAAGATTTTGGATATAGTTTAAACATTATATAGCTTGTTTTATTTCAATATAATGCTGCATTGAAAACAATTAATTTCTTGTACTTTGGGTGCGATAGAACGGTAAATAGGTTGATGTTAAAATAAATAAAAAGAAGATAAATCTAAATTTATAATGACAGGAATTCGGAGGCAGTCCGATGAGCACGTACTCAACATGTAGCAAAGCTTTACTACCGTTTTGCATTCCATAATTTCGCCATTTGAATCAGTTCTGTGTGCACTTTAAGGTAAATGAAAGGTCATCATTTAATTCACGTCCAAGTCATTCAATTGCCACAGCTTCAGAAATAGCAATTTCTTTGTTGCATACTTTACAACCCTTTTAGCTTATTTACGATAATTATACTCGGAAAATATGGTCAGAATAACGTAAATGCGATAATAAAATCAGCAAAATTGAACTTACAACAGTTTACCTCTGCCTGAAATTTAAAATTAAATTTGGATTCCTGAAATATAGGTGAATAAATGTCAATGTTCAAGAAATGTTGATTTTTAATCAATTTATTGAGATCTACAATTAAATATATTAAAGATAAAGCAAAAAAAAAAAATAATAATGCTATTGTTGTACATACCATAATAGAGTCTTGAGAATAAACTACTCATTGATAACACTCTCATGACAATTCTATGTTAAAAGGTCCCGAAAGCATCTTTTTTTCTCAGGGTATCTGGGAGGATTATCGGGAATCAATTAGGAAACAAGATGAAAAACGGATGGGATTGAATTGGTAAGGAGTTTAGAACACAAGAATCCTTTTCAGACCAAAGCAGCAGAATATGATATAAGGTCATCATGGATAATTTAATTTGTGTCATGATGAAGAGCATTAAGGATTTTACAAGATATTTTGAAAGAACTGGAGGATACTGGATATTGGAGGAATTCCATTATTTAATAGTATCTAAAAGCTCAACTCCCAACTTTTTAATTAGGACCGATTGCAGTCATACCAATGCTTTTTAAAAAAAAATAAATGCTAAATATTTGGTTCAAATGAATATTGTTATAGTCAGAAACGACGAGGAATTACTAATCGTTTCAGTCTTGTATGATGATTCCATGTTAATAGCTGGTTCAAGAAACAGGATATGTTAAACTGAGAAAACCATAACGTATTTTAATGATTTCATACACGATTACTTTGGTTTATCATCAGCTAGAATTTCAGCTCGAAAAGAACAAGCTTTATAAAATACAATTATTGTATCCTATTTCAGATTATTTTTCATACGTACAGTGAGTGCCCAACAAACTACGTGCAAGCGCTTTACGGTATACGGCAAGGATCATACGCCGACAAAGAGATGTGAATCAGCAGAGACAGTTAAATATGGAACAGAATGCGAAACCGAGTCGGGTCAGGTGACGTCACCGTCTGCCGACAATGGAGCCTTCGTCTCAACTTCTCTGTAGTGTTTTATTCTAGCCAAATGAGCACTAGAGATAGGCAAAAATTACTCCTGAGTAACGAGTACTGAGTATTTTACTCGAATACTCTCACTAATCGGGATTAGAAACGACTAAGAATGGAAGGAGTATGTCAGTCTTCGATACCCCTTCCATTCTTAGTCGTATCTAATCCTGGCTAGTGAGGCATTCGGGTAAAATACTCGATATTGGTTCCTCAAGAGTATTGTTTGCCCATCTTTAATGAGCATCCCTTTCTTTGGTAATTGGTGATCTGGAAAAGTAGTAACTCGATATATATGACAAAATAGTTTTAATCAGAACATTACAGTGCAATAACACTCCTAAAATTGTTATACCAAGTATAATAGATTTTCAGGAGATCATTCAGTTATTTTTTATTATACAAGTAGACGCGTCGCGGTGTACATAGGAGTATTTGATAGTTCGGAAACTGAGGTCAAAAACGTGTATGATTTTAAGATAATATATGAACGTCTGCCACTCTAGATCTGTAGCAATCGAATTTTACACGTCTACTCCGAATTTAAAAAATACTAAATATAAAACTTATAGGAAATTTAACGTTCTTTAAAATTGACAATGTCAAAGTTTTCCTTAAAATGCACTGGAAGCTAGTTACTGAGGAAAATCTAAAAAATGACGAATTCGTTGAACTATACAATTTTATTAATAGGAAAGTATCTCGTTCTACGGTGGCAGACGTTCATATTTTCAGTCTACTATTAGAATACATTCGGCCTAGACGATCAACATTTTTCTTGAAATCAGACATGTTTTTTGGCTTCAGCTCCCGGACTACGAGCTTTAAAATCGGACAAAATTTTACCAAGCATTTTATTATCTTTACCATTAACGCCATTAAACCCAACACTCTTCAAGCTTGATAATTTAATTTCATTGCTCTGAAATCTTTCAGAATATCATATATAAATACTATAAAAATTACTACGTTGTAATGATTTAATTTTTTTACTCATTATAATTGAAGTAATAAAAAACAAAATGACGGAAGATTTTTTGTATAATATAGTTAATATTGGCCCAAATTTTATGTTTATAACCAACATTTCACCCGAAAAGACTCGACACACAAGCAAAAACATCTTTATCCCATATCATTAGTAAAAAACAATCTAAACAGTAAATCATTAAAATGATAATTTTAAAATAAAGTACTTATATAAAAAAACTATTCAGTATGCCAAACAACTTCCACGAATGAAACCACTGATAACTATAAGCCATGAAATTCTGGCAATTTCTAAGTTCCGATTGACTTTACAGGAAGTGGCAAAAGTAGAAAAAATTTATTCGATTACAGTTTGATGAGCTAGTTATCAACTTGAAGAATGGTGGGTTTAATGGATTTTTTCACAAACTTTCTGATATGGACTTTTATCCGGTTTCAAGGCTAAGATTCTCCAATGTGCGACGCTTCGACTCAAAAAGTGAGCCATCTTTAGGGCTAAAATTAAATCAGAGACACAAGATATATATATATATATATATATATATATATATATATATATATATATCCCGATGCGCGCGGAGGAGACTCCTGCGGCTCTGGTTGCGAGCGTGGGAGCCGGCCTCGGCGTCAAGATTAATATTGAGGACCTCGACTTGGTAGAGCGCCGGAGACCCAAAAAAGATGACCCCCGACCGCCACCTGTCATTGCCCGTTTCGTCAGACAGTCTGTACGAGACGAGCTAGTGCAGCGGAGAAAAGTTAAGAGAGACTTCTCCACCCGGGATATTGGCTGGCAGGAGAACGATTCCCACCGGATATATCTGGGGGAAGAAATGATTCCCACTAATAGGCGTCAGTACTGGCTCGCTCGTCAGAAGAGAGCGGCAGGAAAATTAAAATATGTCTGGTTTGCGGCCGGAAGAGTGCGCTGCCGGATGGATGACGGCCACTCCGTAATCTACACTGACGTGGATCAAGACCTCGATACGTTCTGCTGACGTTTTGACACCCGTCTACCCACTGGTCGGATTTGGAAACTCCCAATGGACCCCAAGCGCTGTGTTTCGTGGCGAATTTATTGTTTCTATATTTTTTATTTACTTTAACAGAAGCACATTTTTTATCTACTCATGTATTTCTTTATTATATATCTCTTTGTTTATTTGTTACGTTCATTATTCACTTTTTTCAGATTTTATTCTACAGATCGTCGTAATTATTAGCATTTTTCCGCCAAATACTGTATACAATCTTATTTCCCATACTGTCTAGTGTCCTAACCTCCTGTCACGTTAACTCCCAATCCTTACCAGCTCATCATGATGAATTCCTGCAGTATTTTACCCTTAACTTCCATAACCCATAAGTCACCGAAACATGGCTAAAGCCCTACATTCCTTCCTCTTCTGTTTCCCTACCTAATTATTCCTTTATCCGCCATGACCGGATGGGCCGGACTGGTGGAGGTGTCGGTCTTTATGTTCATAACAGCCTGAAATTCCGAATACCTCAACCCAATCCGATTATCCTCATATAGAATTCCTTATCGTTGAAATTTCCTCCAATGCACATCCTTTGCTACACACTGAGGTGTATCGCCCTACTCTGGTTCCTTTCGACTCCTCCTTTGAATCAACTCTCTGCAATTATGTTCCTCTCTACAACTATATAATAATTTCCGGTGATTTTAATACCAATCTCCTATCTGATTCCAACGACAGACTCTACCTTGAAAATCTCTTTTTCTCCCTCCATCTCTTCATCGTCCCATTTTCTCCTACCCATCACACTTGCCGGTCCGACACCTGGTTAGATCTGCATGTCATCGATTCAGAACGTAATCTCCTTTCCTTTTCTCAACTACCTGTCCCGTTTCTGTCCTCTCATGACTTAATCCAAATATCCTACAATATCGAAACTCCTGCGATCCTCCCTAAAACCATAACTTTCCGTAACCTAGACGCCCTCACACATGAAAATATTTTACCTGATCTTGAAACACTGCAGTGGAATGAAATATATTCCTGTTCTTCCATTGATTCCATGGTTGATACCCTCACCTCTAATCTCATCCACATCCTTGATACCCATGCCCCACTCAAAACCTCTACTTTCCGTCGGCCGTCTGCTCCTTGGATGTGTCAACAAATGAAAGATATGCAAAGAAGGCGTGAGGCAGCCCGTAGACGCTTTAGATGCACAAGGCTAGCAGACGACTACCAAGCGTTTAGGGTACTCCGCAATTTGACACAGGCAACTGTTAAGAGACCGAAATCCAAGCACTATCATGAAGCCCTCTCCTCTGCTCTCGATGCTAAATCAAAATGGCAACTCCTTCGCAAACTCTCCCTTTGTAAATCCTCTCCCTCACCAATCTTCCCAATTTCATACTTTTTATCAGCCTCCTCTAACACTTCTCCAACTCCTCCTTCCTGCTTTTCCTTAGTTCCATCATTCAACTACGATAATTTTTATTTTTCCTACATCTCCCCTACCGATCTTATTTTATCCATAATGAAATCTCACACCAATTCCACTGGGCCTGATGGAATACCTGTTGTTAAAATTGTTAAAATTATGTCTCCCCGAAATCCTTCCAGTTCTTCTCTTCATTTATAATTTCTCCCTCCAAAACTCAGTATTTCCTATCTCGTGGAAAAAAGCCTTAGTCCATCCTATTAACAAAATCGTCAAACCTATATCTCCTAAAGACTATCGCCCAATTTCCATCCTTTCAAACCTTTCCAAACCTCTAGAAAGAATAGTCCAATCACAAATATCAAACTTCCTTGAAAAGTCCAAACTACTTGATACTCTCCAATCCGGCTTCCGTCCCAGTTTCTCCACACAATCCGCGCTAGTCAAATTCACCACTGACATACATACCGCTATGGACCGAAAAAAATTAACTGTATTAATACTCCTTGACTTTTCTGAAGCTTTTGATTCCCTGGACCATTCTATTCTTTTTGCCAAATTAAAATCACTATCCTTTTCCAATAGCTCTATCCAATGGTTCAAATCATTTCTTTCCGATCGGCCTCAAGCAGTTACCATTCCTAATCAACCCCTATCTTCCTTCCTTACCTTGTCCTCAGGAGTAGCTCAAGGTTCGAGTATTTCTCCACTGCTTTTAATGATCTTCCTAATTCAATCCACCACTTATACGCCGACGACTTCCAAATCTATTTATCCTTTCCTCCTTCTGAGCTATTAGTAGCGTTTGCCAGTATCCAGTAAGACCTAGATAGAATCAGTGCCTAGGCAAACCTGAATAGATTAAGATTAAACTCAGGTCAGAACTATGAAAACTCAGGTCATTGTCATAGGTTCCAATTCCCTCCTCAGATCCAATGACACCTTTCCTACTTTAATTCTAAATGATCACCCCGTCACGTTCAGCTCCTCAATTAAAAACTTGGGTATTACTATCGAGCACACCCTTTCCTGGAAACTCCACATCGCCCAAATTTCCCGACGGTCAATAAGTACCCTTAAATTATTCCATCGTTCTCGACATCTTCTTCCACAACCTACCCGCAAACTTCTTGTGTCCTCTATTATCTTTCCCCACTTTGACTACGGATGTGTGGTATACGGGGGCCTCTCGAATGTCCTCGAAGACAGATTGAAGCGGATCATGAACTGCTTTTTAAGATTTGTCTTCGGCACCTCGAGACGGGCCCATGTGTCCCACCTTTACGGCGAGTTAAAATGGCTCTTCTCCTGCAATCGTAGACAATATTTCCTCAAATCTTTTCAATACCAAACTATCACTACCCACCACCCTTCCTACATCTACAGCCTGCTACAATTCAAATCCTTGGTCCACGCACTGGAAACAAGATCTCGCCTTTCTGACCTCCATACTCCCTCCCTCAGAACCAAAACATTTGAACGCTCTTTTCACGCCCGCTCCTCTATACTTTGGAATTCCTTTCCTTCTAATATCCGCCATGCTTCTTCTCTATCCTCATTCAAATCCCTCCTTTTCCAACACCATCTTTCTCACCAAAATGATGCCCTCTAATTGCGAAATTTCAGTTTAGGATTAACATCTGGATCAGAAGTGAATAACAGTTTTTTAATGTACAAACTTCAACTTAGCTAATCAATTCATTATTTTTGTATTTTTTATTTTCTCTTTTTTTCTTGTTTTTTTTCTCTTTTTTTTATGTTCAAATTAATTAAATTTTTCGATAAAAAAAAGAAATATTTATTTTACTGAAGATATTGTAAAAATTAATTGGTCTGTATTTTTTAGTCTTATGGCCAGATAATTTTACTGTTTTATTTGTTCCTTCATGTTATTCTTAAGGGACCTATTCCCAGAATAAAGTTCTTTTATCTATCTATCTATCTATCTATCTATCTATCTATCTATCTATCTATCTATCTATCTATCTATCTATCTATCTATCTATCTATCTATCTATCTATCTATATATATATATATATATATATATATATATATATATATATATATATATATATATATATATAAATAAATAGTATTTATAAATAAATACTTGATGCTATAACAACAGCAATTATAATAATAAACAACAACACCCATTAATTTATACTAATGTCATCTAATAGTTTTATAACGCTGCTCCTTATAATAAACAAATAGCTACAGCATAACTTGAGCGTTTGTATTTTGTAGTCATTTTCATTTTCACCGTAGAGTGTTCAGATAAGACATTTGCTTGATATAAACAACTCCTGAGTTGGCGTGGATTCAATCTTGCTCATCCTCAATCATTTAAACATCATCAAACATAAATGTTAGATAAGTTCTATTCTATTCATGCAATGTATCCATCCGCCTACTTAGTATTCGATGACGGAACAACGGAAGTTGGTTAGCTCGTAAATGTTAATGTACGATAAGCAATAAAAAGTGGGTACACAACATTGTATAGCATTGATTGAAATGCCTGTCACTATGATGCTTCCCTTGGAATGTTTTCTAGCTGTGAACATAGAACAACAAACTTTGTTGGATTACAACAACGATTCCACTCGGTTGTAAGAGGAATGACTACAAAAAGTTTGAAACTTGACTGTATTCAACAAAGAGAACAAAATGTCAATGATAAAAGAACATCATAACATATTTTTTGTAACTGAAATTAGAATAAAAAACTTTATTCAATGATGACAGGATTTGTTCAAATAGGTCGGGAAATTTTCTCACGAGCAAGAACGCTAATCTCAAAAATTATTTTACAGATTTTATATACCGACAAAAGTTGTCTAAAAATAACTATGTAAAATTAAAAACAAAATTAAGAGTGTAATTAAGATAATTACTAATTTAAAAAAATTAAATTAAAAAAATAAATGGCCATTATTAAAACAAAGAAAACAAATTCAAAATAAAAAGCTCTGGTTTTATTTGATCAGGATATCTATTTAAATTAAAATAGAAAATTTGCAAGAGAAAAAAAACCTTCATTTTATATAACAATTCAAGCAAGCAGACATAGATTGTTAAGACAGAGTAAATTTTTACTGTGTTTTTGGTTATTTTACAAGTATTTTACAAGTACATATTAATTCTGAACATTTTTTTTTTAAATATACTGAACAATTTTTTCAAAATATACATGTCTTTAAATTTTTATAATTTAAGCTACAATATGTATAATAAAACGGTATTTTATAGATTTTTATTTTTAAAAATAATAAAAACACTATATCACAACATACAGAATCGTTGTTTCGCGACTAGCAACAACGATACTATATGTAAAACCGAAACTATTCATTTTTTTCCATTTCTGTAATGATGTAGTCAATGATAAATTTTTAGGAAGATGATTATTAATAATAATATATAATACCATATAATAATCACCTTAATGATACGATAAGAACTGTTGTTAACTGTTAGTAATATCATGGATGAACATTGAGGCCATTTACTAATCTCAGACCTCTCTTGGAAAGGCAAAATAAAAAGAGTTAAAAGAGTTCCTTCTTACTCCAGATGGGAGACTCCATTATTTCTATTTAAAATATCAAACAAAAAACCTAATATCGATTGTCTTCTCAGAGCCCATTTCTTGGGTCCATGACAACTTCACTATATGATCACAGGGAATAAATTGGCAAGCCAAAAAATGGTCCTCCTGAGCAATTTCTGTTGTAATCATCTGCCACGCCTTCTGCAAACAGTGAAGAAGTCTTGGAAGATGATCACAATACACGTAAATAAGGAGGACCATTTTTTGACTTACCAACTCATTCCCTGTTATTATTAGCATATAGAATTATTAGTCGTATTATTTTAAGTCATTAGTCAATCGTGCATTTAATATCCTTTATCTCCGTAGTTTTTGTAAATAAAAATTTATTTCGTAAGGCTTGTAACATATTACGAGTCTCATAAGAAAAAATTACTATCAAATTTCTAAAAAGTTGAATCCCTTAAGATGTTTTGAATCGAGTTCTTTATCATTAGATCTTTTATGTAATTAGCCATTATCCAATACTGTTTTATCATATTATGCATAAAACATAATATGTGAAAATTGATAGAGAAAACGTTCAAATACTACAAAAGGAAAAATGTAATTATAACAAAAAACATTTTAGATAAATAAAGTGTAAACATTTTTGTTGGAGCTAAAACTTATTAAAATGGTCCATCTTTAATGCCAATAGAGACATTTTTTTTTTTTTATCAATTTACCTCATCAATACCGAATTCTTGCCGATTCCCGATGTAATATTGCAGAATAGCAAGATCGTGAAATGACGATAAGTGAAAGTGCATAACGTAGCCGTTGAGCAAGGAGTTGATCTTCAGTTCATCACCGGGATGCAATTAGCTCAAGACAATATTACACAGATAAGTAGATAAGTAACAGTAATGTATGCGGTAAATAATGTAAAGTTTGCCAATAGCAAAATCACAAAGCAATTTAAACTAATATTCTTATATAACATTTCCTCCAAGAATGGAATGTAAAACGGATTTTAATGAATTCATTAAGTGTTAGGCAAACAATTTTTTTGTCAAGAGAAATAAAAGTGTTTATATTTTTATTTTATGTCACAATTAAGGTCGTTGAGCTATAGTGATAAGTGAAAATCATATTTACCGACAATATTAATAAATTATACACTATCGAAATAAATATATGAAAAACAAATAAATTAAACGGCATTTGTAGTTAAATAAAATTAAAATAAATAAACACTTTAATATAGCTCAGCTAATTCTGACGAAAGGTTATTTTAAATTTATGAATACGCTAGATTTCAGGGAACTTTTAACCGTTCTTTCTTTTTATTGCTTAAGTTAACGACGTTTCGGACAGAACTAGTCCATTTTCAAGTCTAAAAAGATAATCTGCAAATTGTCTAAATAACTTTTTATCTGATCCAAATTTGGATTATTGTCATTATTTTCCTAAGAAAATTAATTTTTCTATGTCCGTGCGTCCGTTCCAATGGCTTCTCCTTATGAAACTAATTCTGTCAGAACCGTCGTTAACTTCAGCAATAAAGAAAGTAAAGAAGTTTGAAAAGTTACAAGTTCCCAGAAATCTAACGTATTCATATAAATACTTTAAACACAGGCATACTTATTTATAATATATACCTTCAGCCTGAGGTATATATTAGGTATAAATTTTTCCCTCCCCACTTATGGAGGGAAAAATAAGAAAAATTCAGATCTCAACGCTTTTCTCTCAACTGCGACACGCATTGAAAGCCAGTGGAGGCTGAGGCAGTGCGCTATAGCCACTGCCAGAATTCTAATACACATATTAAAAAAATTCTCAGATCTACTACGTAAATAAGACTATTTTACGTAAATTATTCAATAAAATAAAATATTGTTGTAAATGAAAATAAAACATTCTTTTACTGCTAACCGGCAAACATTTTCTTTCATAACATTTTCATTCAAATTTTAAGAATGGGATGGCAGAATAAATCCTTGGGCTTGGAGCTGCGGTTTCCAACCAGGGAGGCACAAACTATTGCCATGGGAGGCACCAATAGTTTTAATAAAAAATAATTTTTATACCATATAGTTTGGAAACTGCAGGGTAAGTGATTTTTAATTTATTTTCAAAACATTTTTGTTAATGACGGTTGAAAAGGCGGGTGATTAGCAGTAGTACAAACACAAGATTGTACTAACGCTTCATAAGATTTTCCGACAATACTAATCTTTATTTAGATCTAAGGATCACAACAGATTTTTCGAATTTAATAAGTTTTAAATGAACATGTAAGCCGTCAAATCATTTTGATTCATTCTCCAAGACCTAAAGAAACAATACTTAAAAGTTATGAAGACAGCTTTACTACACAACCCGAGATAAAGGACCTACGACGGGACTAAAATTTACAACCTACTTGCCCCATCTACAGGACCCTAATGTTGCATGGTTTCAAAGATGGAACTACGCTATATCAGACTACGAATCATGTACCAATACTCCGGTTGTAAATCAGATCCCAGCAAAACCTTTCTATATCAAGTAATGAGAGTTGATTATACCAAGAAAGGAGTAAGTACCCTTATCGCCTTCATTAAACTTAATAAGCCAAGTTGCTTATTTATTAAATGTATATACACATATGTTTATTATATGTATTTAATGTATATAGGAATGAAAATAAATGCTTGAGCAATACAGAATTTGATTTTGTTTTTTTTTGTTAAATTTTTATGTATATACCCTTATATATATATATATATATATATATATATATATATAGGTATATTTATATATACCCATGTACCTTATACTTATTGCTAAGCCTGTGACAATGATCGGAGGAGATCATAGATGATATAATTGGCACATCAGATATTAGGATGTTCCGCACCCATCTGCACCAACTTTAATATAAAATATAATATATAATATAATATAAAAAAAATTACTCTGAGAGATCTCTTAGCCAACTCTTTTTGAGCCCTCTTCAGGTAATTTCTGGCATGTGTATAGTGGTAATATTTCGTTTAAGTTTTTTTTGTATATTCATCTTTGCCAAGAAAATTTCTATATATAGTCCGAATGTGATCTTGTAGCATGAGTATGTTTAAGTCTGTATATTGTTTTTTAATAGAGTCTATTTTTTTAATGAGTCTTGCGATGCTTGAACTCTAGAACGACTTATCTATTTTAAAAATAAAGAAAAGAAAAATTATCAATAAATGAAATGTTCGAATAAACACTTCATTTTTTCATTGATTGCCTCTTTCAATAATCACCATTTTATATCTCCGAGATTAAGGAAACAATCATTCGGCAAGCTGACGATGAATTAAAAAAACACAATGATCATTTTCAGAATTATGGCTCGCAAAAATTAATTAGATGTTGTAGAAAAATGAGATACAACTTTTCAGGATATTAGTTTATTATTATTTTCTTTAATAATATTTTTATCAATCCCATTATATAATATGATCCTATTATATTGTCGTTACTGCCGTGAAGCTTCCTATGTGACAAAAAATCAGTTATGTGATATTATTTTTATTAAAAAACAAGATGTCAAATATGTGCTAGTGACAAAGCACTCATGTGTTAAAAAATAGTAACAAGATTTAAATTGACCAAAAAGAATCCTCCTACTGTTAGGGTTTATCGCATGTAAAACAGTTACCTCTGAAAATCACTCATGCGAAACTTCCAAGACAGTCTTCAGGTTTATCCGTGATATTAGTTTCACAGTTATTTCTCTACCAAATTGAAATGTCTATATTAATTATAAAATTACTAATTATAAAATTATATTTTATAAAATTGCTTATGAATCGGTCTTTCGCTTGCTGATATGCAAAACGATGATATTATTTTCAAACGTTGATCTAATTTAAACTTGTGCATTTTTTAAGATTGTGTTTAAGATAGGATTGTGCGGCACTCTATAGAACCTCAATGTTGTTCACGTCAATTACAAATTAATTTGTAATAATAAGTTAGATCTAGTGTCAATGCGCCAATAAACAAACAAAGCCGACTGGGAAGGAGAGAGGTGCAACAACCCCGGGAGTCCTGTTCTCAGGAGGACCATGTCAGATGGCAGTTAATTGACTGGGCTTTGTCCACCTCCTCATCGGACATCATCACGTAGTCCTTTGTGTACTCCACCACGCCCGGTTAGTGTCTTCCCAGAACTTCCTTCTGTTTCCTTCAGTCATCTCTTAGGGCAGGGTCCTTTTAGCCGCGCTGAGGATATCCAATACGGTGGGATGAACTTATCTCATCACGATCGTAGGACAATGGATCTCGGTAGTTGCATCCTAGAGTAAGTGTGAGAATACTTTTACACAGAGATAAAGATGACTGATATCAAACAATATAACCAGGCCATTAAAAAAGATGTTATCCGTTAAAATGTTCTACCACACAAATTTTATATCCTATGTGATTTTTATATTATGGATTTTTTTAGTTTCTAAATTAATATGTAAAAAGACTTTTTGAAAACGAACCAAAATGTACTTAACGGCTCAGAAATTGAAAAAATTTACACAATTATTAAATATAACTAAGAAATGTAAGTATATCATAAAAAATTTAAAGTATAATGTACAAAGTGACAAATTTGAAAAAAAAAAAAAAAATTGATTCCATACTATATTGAATTTTCCTTTTCCTTTTATCGCTTTACCGATTGTTACTTTGAAGAGCCTAAATTTTTAAACTATAACAGACACGAAAAGACTTAATGAGAATATTAATGTAGGTAATTTAATGGACTTTAATCTTTAACATATACATAATGTTTTAAGCAATGACCAACCGTTTTCGAGACATAAACGAAAAAAAAGAAAAACATAGCCTTCTTCCCCCTCCTATCTTTACCTCTCCTCCTAGATCCGGGGATTATGTTTACCTCTTGACTAGTCCAAAGCCCTGAAGTCAACTTAGACCTTCCCGTCAATACTGTCTACAATCTTTCATTTCATTTACTGGCCTTTATTTAATTAAATATATATTTGGATTGTACACATATCTGTAAACATGCATACTAATTTGTTACATATAGCATTGTTAGTACTTGTAAATTAAAACTATTTTTTTATTTTTAACTACAACAGAGGCTTTGTAGAAAATCCCTTTCAATTCGGATTAGTTGGCTCATTTTGGATTCGTATTTCAATAAGAGATTATATGTTAAGTGAAAACCATGAGATGAGAACAAACTAACAAGTTATTTTCACAACTGTTACTATATAAATACTTTTTTGCATGATAAATTTTAAATGCTCGTTGTTAAATAGGTTAACAACCCATTCCCTCCAAAATGTGACATAAATCGAAATGATATGGTTGTAGCTCAAAAAATTAATTGTTCAATCTTTGTTGTAAATTAAGTTATACGGGTTTCCAATTTCCATCAGCTGTAAAAATAAATGCGGAATATGGTTCTTTATCATATCCATTAGATAATTTGTTCAATAAATTATTAAACTTATATGTGTGTTTATATATATAAATACCCGATATACAAAGTGCGCTAATACTTTTTGATCCACTGTATTTCACTTGAAAATTTATTTTAAAAGTAAAAAAATTGAATACGAATTGTAGCTCTTAGTTATTATTCATTTTAAACAACAGCATAGTATTGCACCACAGAATATTTGTCTTAATTCATTATTTGAATACTGCATCGTTACTGCATATTCATTACTTCATTGTTAATTATTGCAGAAAATTAGTGGGCTCTCTCAGGGTATGGAGTCATGGTTTAGTAGGGCTTTCAGTGACCAAACAACTCTAAACCAGCAATAAGTAGCTGATATTACTTAGGAGATATATCTGGCGGTGGGTGCACAACAATTACATAGGGTCACGATTCAGGAAACACTACATGGCCTATTAACATACTTATCCCTCCACGCCAACCTTGGCTCCTGCGTACGGTACTGAATTTTATTATTTATTCGAATTTTATTTATTCTATAGAGTATTTATGAAGATAAATTAGATAAACATTAAGTTATTAAAAGGCTGTCGAGTACAGCTGCAAAGTGACAAACATTAAGAAAATAAATTGCACTCTGATTAATATCTTTGAATCACCAAATTGACTACTTGACTATACTAGTGAAATAATATCTGATTTCGGAAGAACAGTAAATATATATATTTTATAATAGCTATAAATGTTAAATAAGTACTTCTCAGTGTTTGTATTTTAATTTATTTTATTGGACAAATGATGTTATCATTTTTATTATAGAAATGAATGCAAAATGTTGAGATTGGTCAAAACCAAACAATGGCCGAAACGTCACAATGTTTATTATGTATTACTAATAAAATTTGTTTGGAATTTTATTAATAAAATTGTATTTTTGGGGATTAATAAAGGATCTTTTTTGGGATTAATAAAGGATCTTTTTTTTAAATCTATGATTAATTAATTATTATAAATATTTTAAAATCCCAATTATTATTTTTTTAAAAGATGAACAGTTTACTAAAAGTTGTAAATCATAAATAATTTTTTTTTTATATTTCATAAAAAAAAAGAATAAGACATTAATTAAAAATTAAAAATTAATAATCGAAAACACACGATATATAAATTTCACTAAGTATTGCAACTTACTGTCAACTGCAATTTTTATTTGTGCTGAAACAATGTTAGATCCTTACCTGTAAAAAAAAAAAAATTAATAACTAAATACGGTCATGATGAGATACTATGTAATTTTACCATTTACGTTGAATCATAAATGGTGCATATTTAATGAAATATAAATATTTTTTAAATAATTGAATTACATTATCGTTTTAACAATACTATGGTTATTTACAATACTATGTACGGTGGTTAAAAATAATAGAAATACGAATTTTATAATTCGTTTCATAAGAGCTAATGCATGAGCTAACATGTTTTATTTCAAAATACTCAAAGGTTGGGCGATTAGATGCGGCTTGCAATGACTATCGTTTCCATGAAAAATTGCTCACTGCTGCCTTTCTAATCCACCAATACGTCAGCTTAAATGGTCGAAACACGAGACAGTGAAACTGTCCGATTCTGCCATACATGCTCCTTTCATTGATATGGCATATGTAAGTCTAGGTCTTGAATAAGACCAACAATGTGGGTCAAAATGTGGGTATTCGATAAATAGTTTTTTACACTATTTTGTTATAATTTTGACCGCAACCGGCCGTGTTCTCCAAGATATCAAATCAATTCTTTAATATTTTTATTAAAGAATATGAGTTAAAAATAAATGTTAGTGAAGAAAAAGCCTAAAATTAGAAAAACGTAGACAGGTTTTCAATGAACTTGAACCCTATGATTTATTTCATATCATACTTGCTGCTTTCGGATTCGAATTAATATTAATTTTAAAATATGGCAATATAAAAAAAAATTAACAATAACTCAAGAAATAGGAATTATAAGCGAAGCGGAAAATAAAATAGGCAGTGAACGCATAACAATGGGCGTGGAAAATTAGCATGTTGGAGGACTAGTGAATCACGAGAAGAGATAAAATGTCAAATGGAAAGTAAAACGAAGTGATAATTTGAACGTCGGTAGAAGAATAATTTGTGAACAGATCAACAACAATGTGGAATTCTGAACAAATATAAAACCAAGGTGATTGATTATCCCATTTTCTTTCAATTATGAATTAATTTAATATAAGTTCACTATATAAAAAGTTTGTCTGTTATTTTCTAATATTATTTTTTCTTATAATATTCAAATGAAGGAAAGAGTACCTACCTAGAAAAAAAAAAAAACTCTTCATGCAGATTTACTTTAAACAGCATATATATACCTGAGTGTGATTTAATGATTCTCATCATAAAATGAACGTGTTAACACTTGTTTACGTGGGAGGATACTAATATCCAATAATTTGATCTTATCAAACAAGCGAAAAAAACAAACTAAAGGACAGTTAAATTACTGAGGGAGAACTCTTAAATCAAAATTAAATTGCCCACTTGTGGGTAGCGTCCTCGTCATTAAATATATCAAGCCCACATTATTCAAATTTTGCAAAATCCTTCTTTTAAACTATTTATTAGTTTATATTAAAGGTCATTGACCTCCTTAAGGGTCGTGCCAACCTCATGGCGTTATTTGCTATAGGAGGGCACGTAAAATAGCAGCGAAAGGAAAAACAAATTAAACATTCAGGGAGCATTATTTAACTGAATATAGTAAAAGAAATAACATGAAATTAGAACAATTTATGTTTTTTAACTTGCGGAATGTTCTTAATGAAGCAAAGTAGATTAGAATGGTAAATATAGAATAAAGTTAATTAAAGCAGGCAAGAAAGTGTGGAGGTATGTTGACGCTTTTAGTGGAATCAACTACGGAGATTAAACATTAAGTTTTAAAATTCCAAGATTACGATATAGGAATTTTAAACGTAGTCCCATGTTGCAGGCATGGAAGTGTTCAATATTTAATATCCTTTTTTTTTTTTTTGTGCTTGATACAAATTACATATTTAATACATTTATAAACTAATGTGGAAGAAGTAATGCTTACCAAGGTCATTTCACAACCAAAAAAAGCGATGAAAAAAAAAAAAGAGTTTCCGTTATTTTAATAATTCCAAAAATTATATATAACCTAATTAAGCGGGCTTGCAATTTTGTTTGTGCAAGTAAAATTCAGAATATGAACTTTAATAAAATTTTTAACTTTCAGAATCCTAAACTTAATTATACACAGTACATATGGGCAAGAACTGCAATAATTAAATTTTTTTTTAAATAATTTTTTCTTCAATGATCAGATAAACTTCGGAAAAAAACGTTGAAAATGATTTAAAAATAAAATTACTAAAATAAATTGACAGTATATCAATACACTTGTACTACTGTAACTGTTTTTGACAGATTTTTTTATTGTTAAATCAACAAATAAACTTTCTAAAAACCGAATTTCAAAATATTTAGGTAGTAAAGAGAAGGATAGTTGAAAATAGTTTTAAAAAAAGATTCGTTTGGATATAATTGACTAATAATTGGTAAAAAATAAATATGAAATAATTAATTAAAGTTATAATTCCGTACCTGGAAAGTATAGGACACTACATCCAGTTTTACCAATTTAGCACTATTATTATTTGTATATATCTTTCTTTACCCAGAGGTACAGAAAACAATGCCCAAAACCATTGCAAGGGGGAGGGGGAGGGGTAACATGCTAACAAAACCTTAAGTCCAATCATATTCGGAGGGAAACTGCTCTGTTTCTATAGGTTCACACTGCAATCCAGTAAAGAAAGGGAAATGTGTTATGGTGCCCTCCGAAGTACATAATTTGATTTAGGTATTCTTCTACGATTGATACAGATTTATTATTATATAATTAAAATCTAATTACGATATATAATTTTAATTAATGAGTAATTATATGGTTAATAGGTCCAATTTTTTATATTGCAGAATACTAAATTCATAGAATATTGAAAAAAAAGAAGAAGAAAAAACAAAACAATATTGTGATCTAACATGTTTCTAAATGAGAATATGGCAATTCACTTCTTTTTCTCTGCAACCATATAGTTTATTCTTAGCTAATTATTTCATAATTAAAACTGAGATTAAATTAACAGATTAATAAGAAACAATTGAAAATTATTATAAATAAATATTGGTTTAAGAGTGGGGTCAGGATCAAACATTCTTTTCAATATGTATCATAATACAAGCATTATTTTATTACTGAATGTGTGTGCCGAGGTTTCGGCCTTAACCATCATATCGATCTCCTAGATTTCATCAATGGTCAACTAAATCACCATAATTGAGGAGTATTCTATTAAAAATCAATATATCCACTTTCGAAAAATTATTTACAAAAGTCCGCGAAAATTATTAAGAGGTATCTGATATAGATGAATTAAATTTCTATTGAAAATGCTGATTTTTAACAATTATTTGACAAGGTAAAATTCCTGTTTTGAAGTAAACTAAATATACAATAAATATGACAATGAACTATGAAATACGACAATAAATATGGCATGTTAACATCAACTAAATAACAATAAATTCTTCATTAACCGCAATCCCAACCAAGCTTCTCTTATATATCAAAATCAAAGAAAAACTAATATAATAATTTAAAATTGAGGAGCATTCTATCATAAGTTAATATTTCCAATTTTCATAATACATAAAAAATGATTTCTTGACAGATTCTACATTTAAAGGTTATTTAGTTTCATAATGGTAAGAGCATGGTTGATTGTGTATATACATATATATAGATGCTCTTACCATTATGAAACTAAATAACCTTTAAATGTAGAATCTATCAAGAAATCATTTTTTATGTATTATGAAAATTGGAAATATTAACTTATGATAGAATGCTCCTCAATTTTAAATTATTATATTAGTTTTCTTTGATTTTGACTCAGCATCTAAGAGACTCTTCTATAATAGGCGAGACTAGCCGCAAGCTGGTCCTTCACAATTGTGCCAATTGCTACGCAGTTAACAGATGTGTTTGGCCAGTTCATTAACGCCTTTGCTATCCCATGCTGTGGATAGTTCATTATCGCTAGCAAGAAAATGAATGCTAGTAGCCAAATAATTATGTACAAAATTATATAACATAACATGAGGATATTTATAAAAGTTTTAGTGAAAATCGGAGTGGTACATTATAAAAAAATAGTGGAAATACTTGTTTAAAGTGAGTAAACACCGTAATGTTACCAGTAGAATTGTTATTAGAAAAATGTTAAAAACATATTGTTATTACAATTTTGTTGTCTACTTTCTACAGCGGTCAATATGTTATTAACATTGTTACTAACGATATCTTCGACAAAAATGGTAATAATATTCTGTTGGGGTGTCTGAATAGGAAATAAGGAAATGTTATTTGTAAAATAATTAACATGTTAACATCAATAATTGTGCAAAACCAGTTAATAGCATCATGCTACTAACATTATTTATTTGTACCGCTCCGAAAGCAATCGCAAATTTGTATTATTGACGACGTTATTATTAGCATGATAATAACAAAAAATAACGATGCTATTAGCAACATTATAAACAAAAATGCTATAAACTTTTTCAACAAATTGGTTTAAATGAAATCAAATGCTAATAGCAAAGGTTATTAAATGTAAAATTATTAATGTAAGTTATTGGCATTTTTTTTTAGGAAATCTTTGAAAATTTTAGTAACATGTTAGTAACTCCAGTAATTAGCAAACTAATCTCCAGTGGAAACCCACCTTTAAGTATAAGTTATCGCAGGCAAGAATTTTAAAAAATGATTTCCTCTATATATAAAATTAACTTGTGAAACACTTTTCCTTTATTGCATATTTCTTATTAATTCAACAAATGGAATTAGCAGATAATCAAAATCAATGCGATAATAGACATGGCAATAATGCAAATCTATTGACCTTATGAATATTATATATAATATAATGACTGATAAATAATATAAGAATAAAAAAAATGTATTACAATGGAGTGAGGTAATATATATATATATATATATATATATATATATATATATATATATATATATATATATATATTAAATGGATGTAGTTGCTCGTTGGAAAACGTTATAGTGAAGTAATTGATGATATATTGTGTTTATTTGGGGATCCTGAAGATGAGGTGGAAAGCCTCGAAACGTTGGTGATGAATTAATAAGAAATATACAATAAAGGAAGATTGGCTCACTAGTTAATTATAAGTTTTATGCTTCTTTAAATAATAAAATTATTATCATAATGATTTACTCTAATGTTAAAAATTTTTTTTCCAAATGATACCAAATTATTCTAGCAGTTTTTAATATCATTTGATTTATTAACGTTAATATTGTTGGATTATTGTTCCAAAATACGTATAATAATGTATAAAATATTTTATAGAATAAGGCGAAAATCAAAACGAGAAAATTGCGTGATAAACAATAAAACAAGTTTATAAAAGTCAGGTAAAGGTGCATTCTTATTATAGTTGATTAAATTATTAATAATTAGCTTATTGCAATAATAAGATTGTTATGGCAAATAAAAATAATAATCCACATGTTTTATGCCGTTACTATCAACAATAATTGTTGTTTTGTAGTCTACAATTATTGTTGATCACAAACCCCACCTCTCCTCTGAACACATAAACCATGATTCGTTCCTTATCTAACCCATTAACTTTGCTCGCCCGTTTCAATCTCCGCTATGCAATTACATACTACACATTTATTAACAGAACTCATGTCCTGCAATTCAAGTCAAGTCTGTATCTCTCTTGGGGTCAAATATTCTATGGAATAGTCTTAAATTTGTTGTAAAGAAAGATATTACTATCGCAAAGAAAAAACAATGTTAACATTGATCATCCTGAGAAAATTTGGTTTAGAAAAACGGAGAAGATTCTAAATTTTCTAAATACTTATAAAGCAAAAAAAGAGCTTATAAAGTTATCGGTCATTAAACCTATATTAAAATTATTTCATTACTTACATTAATTTATTCAATTAATGTTATTAGTAATTTGAATTAATTATTGATTTCATTAAGTGGAAATATACTACTTAAATATTTTATTATTTCTAATTCGCTTCTTTTGTTTTTTTCGAAATGGCACTTCTTCCATCTGTTAAAGTCTACAATTTTAAAAGATTTTCCTAAAAAGAAAATTAATGAATAAGAATGGCTTAGTAAAATTTGACAATTTCTAATTATTCCAAAAAAAGCACCGTTTAAAATTTAATATACTTTCCAATACAACTATCCATTTTAAAAAACTAAAGAATAGTTTCAAGAAAAAATAATTCTATAGCGAAATAATAGACCGTCAGAAATTTAATCATTGTACGTAGTGCCGATAGCCGGATTAAAACTAAACCGATTTTAATCTATTTTAAAAGTTTTATTTTAAAATAAAATCAATAATTTTTGGTTTTCAGTTTTATTTTTCCTGATATATTAATAGAGAAATAAGATATTTTTCATTTAATATATATGTTACTGCCAAAGTATAAAATCAGGTATTCTATAGAATGCTTACCACATTATTGGCAAAGTACAAAATACTTTCATGTTATCATTTTCTCGCCTTCCTCCTTCAGATTCATTTTATATATGTGTACAAGGACGTAAATCGAAATGCTGAAGAGGTGGCTTACTATCTCATTTTCACTCTGATAGGTGCACCCTCCACACTAAAATCAGATAACGGAAGAGAGTTTTCTAACCAAATACCTAAATAAATAAAAATAATATTGGCCATCTTCAAATATTATTAACGGCAAACCGCGTCATACTCAAAGCCAAGAATGTGTCTAACGTGCCACCCAAGACATTGAAAACAAGATATGAACTTGGAAGTAAGATAAGAAAACTGAAAAATAGATTGAAGAGTTAAAATTTGTTCAATTAGTGAAATATAGAGTCTTGCACTCTAGAATTGACCGAACACTCTATGAGGCTCTATTTGGTCGAACGGTAAACGTTGGACTTGGAACGTCTTTCCTTCCTCGAAACGTTTTGAATACTATTCAGAGTGAAGAAGATCTTAAAGGCTTAATTAACAACATAAAAACAGCAAGAGAAGCGCCATCAGTTCAGCTCAAAAACTGCAATGGTAGTCTAGGCGATCATAGTTTAAAAGTTAAGGAGAAAATCTTGATTTAAATTCTCAAGATTGGGGATCCAATAGGTATTACTAACGGAGTTTGTTGTGTTTGTTCTAAAGATAAAACTAATAACAAACAAAACTGTGAACCATTTTTACACGAATTGCAAACTAATGTGGACATTAAGATAGTAAACGGACATCTATGTTTCAAAGAGAAAAGTATTAATGAAGAAAGAAAGATTTCAAAATCTTGCCTGAATGTCTAAGCAAAACAAATGAAAAGCGATTCTCATCAAAAGGTTCTCCTAGCATCTGATGGAAGACTGTTTGTATTCCTATACCTGATGTCGATAAAAGACGAGACACAAGCGGTCATGAGTGTAATATATAAGGTTTTTTTTTTTACAAATTAGGCGTTACTAAAGGAGTTTTAAAAGTTCTCTTCTATGTTTGATATTTTTACGCGACGGAAAAATTTGAAATCGATGCGAACATTAGATGAATATCACATTTATATTTATGGTATTGTATTGCATTTATTTTACTTTTACGGATATTTGTATTCGTATTTGTTTTAGTTTTAGTTTGGAATTGCGAAAAAAGTTATTTTCATAACTTCATATTTTTCACAAAAATAACATATGAAAAACACTAATAAAACATAATTTTTATCTATTTTTTTATTTATTTGAAGATTTGATAAACACCTCCATATTTTATCAACCTTCCAAAAAATAAAAAAATGATAGAAACACTTTGAAAGCCTTCATGAAAAAAATAGTAAATCACAAATAGTTTTGCGCAGATTAATGTTTTGAACAAATTGTGTTTACACTCCATTTCAGTCTATGTGATATTCAATTCTATTTTATGAAGTGCGGAGCCAGGATAGAGTGTTGAACAGTGGGGAAGTGTCTGAAGCAAAGACCTCTTGCAAGAACCGAGGAAAATGGATTAGCTCTTCAGTTGGTACAGCTGTCGGTCTGTCATGAAGACTCTTCTGGCTTTACAAGCCTTCGTGCCTCTAGAACCAGCTGCAGATGCAATGGGAGGCGTGATGATGTGTCAGATGAAGTTAAGTCTATGCCTATGGCTTCATCTGCGTGGTGCTGATCGAATGTATGTCCAGTTTAAGAGTGACAGCATCGATAAGAGAAATATAAATAGAACAAACAGAATGCAGATGTAACGAATGATATTTAAATTTTGTTTTATATTGTTTTATATTTCTAAATACTTTGTTAACAAATGAGGATACTTTTCACAACGATGGAATGTTCTGCTATTGTGGTAAAATCGAGTTCGAAAAATCCATTGTAAATAAATACGAATATCACTAAAACAATATAGATATTAAGGGATTATGGATTGTCAGGTTATCAGTCAATGCCACTATAAAGAACAAAACATAATACTAAAGTAATACAAAATAAGGTATACATAAACATGATAAACCATGATAATATAAAACAAAAGAGTCGCTTATTTCCAAAATGAAACCTGATCAGCATTGACAAAATTTCAGGTACTGCGAAAAACTATACTTTCTATGCCAATCGTGATATCAAAAGTATATATCAGATATACACTTATATATATACATATATATACACTTATAAATATACACTTATACATTAGAAAAATCTTCATTGTAGCCCATAATTCCGAAAATCGTTCATTACATTATACTAATAAACAAAATTTAAATTTTAAATAGGCCGCGGTTTCCGAAAAATCGTTCATTTTGGAAATAAACGACTCGTATTGTCGTTGCCGTCGCGAAACATCCTATGTGTTGAATAAATGATTTTACAGGCCAGACAAAAACTTATTTATAAACAATGCTATAAAATGTAATTTTATAAACTAATAAAAGAAATTTTTCGTTTCGACGGGTTAAGTTCATTAAATTGATTATTTATCTTCAGAGAATAATTAAATAACCATCATACTTCATTTCTTTACTAAGCAGCTTTCTCTTACATGACCGTTTCGGACAGACCTGTCCATTCTCAAGTATTCTTTGACCCATAAGTATAAATATGATTCATTTATTGTAGCATATTAATTTAAATATTGTCACATTATTATTATTATTGGGTTTTTGGTGCTGGTTTAATTTGTGCCCTTACATTTAGTATTGTTTCACCGATATAATATCTATAATTGCATAGCCTGCATTTATTTAATTTTATGTATAACACTTTGCTAACCGTTTTTTTTTCTATCTTATCTTATGTGTTTGTAATGTATTTACTTAATTTATTTTTTAACGTATAATCCAAACATCAAATTGTCGTGCTCGTGATTTTTTAACGCTGTTTTGATGCTATTTGTTAATATTGGAACTTACTTTCATTTATTATCATTAATTATAATGATTTGTTGTTTTCTATGTTATGCTTATCTCCGTTTCTGTTTCTTAGTCTCTTACAAATCCAATTCAATATTTGGTTTTTTTGAAGTCAATGTGACTGAAAACCTTCTATAAATCTCTAATCCTGATATTGTACACAGTTAACCACTCCCACCAATCCTCATTTATATTTTAAAGGTTATGAGACTGTAAATGGAAAAAGTAAGTTTAGCAGCAATATTCTATACTCTGATTAGCTTGTAATAATTCAATACATCATGTCAGCTTCAAAATTAAAAGAAACCGTCATGGTCCTCAAATAGTGAGGTTATACTATTTCTTCAAACTTCCTAATACAGCGAGAATGAATAATATAATCTCTACATGTTTATTTTATAGTAACTGAATATGTTAGGGGAGGGAGGGGGAGGGGGGAGGAGAAGAAAGAGGAACGTTCACAATAGACATAACCGCGAGCTTCCTCGACCAAGCTTTAATGGATGCAAACAATTATAAAAAAGTTTCGGTTCCGGTTTTATTATTGAACTTACATAATAGACATTTCAAAAGCTTTGTCAGAAGGAATATATAATTACATAGTGATCGTACATTGCATAACTATGAACATTTGAACTATTAAGAGGTGACATTGCTACTGCCGCAATTAATCAACCTAATTGATTGCATTACATTTTGTTACAAGTAGTAATTTACAATAATACTCTTGTTAAAATCTTTAATTAATATACCTAAAAACAGAATGCTTTCTCAACTAACAATAATAACTATGAAATTCTATTTTAAATTTGAATTTTGCTCTATTTAAATCAGGTAATTAAAATATCGCTCCTATGCAAGAAGAGTGCCCTAACTCAAAAATTCGCATTTTCAAGTTGTCTGAAAAAACTAAGTGCTCTTATAAAGTACTTTTTCCTTCTATAACGACATATCTTTAACTTAAAACGTGATCGACAGAGAACGCCTCTCATAATGTCCTAAGTAACTCAAGAATAATTTATTATAACCACAAAAGAGTTTTATCTTTATTGAATCTTTAAATCTAGATCTTGAGACATGATACTTTAAAAATAATTATTGGAGTTCTGGCATTGGCCAGCTTCTCCACTCATATCCAAAGCGTCTGTGGCTCTGGTGCCCTCACTCAGTCTCCACTGTTCTTCAATACTAGTGACGCGACTGGGTGAGAAGCGCTGGGATCTCCTGGAGACCGGTTTTGCCATTCACAGGAGGGAAGGAGGAGAAGGGCAGAGCTTGGTTGGGAGTTCTTTTGGTGGAATGTAAATATACAGTATGAATACAGTATGTATACAGTATGAATGTGTTTAAAATGACTTCTTCCATTTTTACTTAACTTCATGGTTGTTTACTTATTTTCCTGTTATTTAAATTGCCTAAATATTCATTTTTACTAGTTGTACATTTTATTTTTGATATGATATTTATTATTTTTATTTTATCTCCTTATTTTTTTTTTCGTTTATCTTGTATATATGGTATGAATGGATTCTTATAGCCCTAATACCTACTGCCCTTGAGTTTGGCAGCTTGTATTATTTTTCAAATAAATAATTTAAAAAAAACAAGCCTTCAAATCTTCTTCTTCCCATACAATAGATTTGGAAAATTTTAAAATTGTTTTCTAAGACACTGCCAATTTTGAATTAGAACACTCTAATACTCTTAGTTAGAATACTCTAGGAGCGATATATTAATGAATTACAGTGGTTTACTCTTTTTATGGCCAAGTTTTATGGCGATTTTTGATACAACACCTGAAAATAGTGGGGAAAAATGTCAAAAATACTTTTTTTCAACAAATTATGAGTAGGTATGAATGACATTTGATAATATTTTATTGTAGAATCGAACCCTATAACTAAATCTCCAAAAAGATATAACAAAAAATATCTATAAGTCGGATTCTTACGCAAAAATTAGTAAAAAAAAAAATATTTACCATATCTTAGCCATTTGTTAGCCAAATTATGATTACCCTTATTATGGAAATTTCATTCTACCGTTGTCAAAATGAATTTATTGAAACCTGTAGATTGTCTGAAATCTATTTATAGGATCAAATTAATCATAGGCATAACTTGCATTAAGCAAATCGAAATCGGCTATAATTGGTATAAAGATCAATTAAATCATATTGTCAAAACACAAACGATGAAGAACGTTGTATCTTTAGAGCTGATAATCTCCAAAAGAAAAATTTGAGCTTGTTTTTTCATGGCATACAAGTCTAAACATACGTCGTATGTTGCATTATGCATATTACAATTACATGTAATTCAGTTTCACACGGGTTATATGAACTCCTTGCACCTTACTTATCAGGTGTTACGATAACAGCAATCTCAAGGTTATAATTAATTGAATGTTTATCGAAGTAATTTAAAAAATATATAAATATATGATTTAATGGTAGAGGATCTTTCTATCTACAAACGATAATCACGAACAAAAACCGTAACAAAAATGTTATATTTAACACAAATAAATATTTATAAACATAAAATCAAGTGTGGTTGAGTGTATAAAGTTATATTAATAAAAAAGTAAGTTAAGTAAAGTTAAATTCATCATCGTCTAAATACATATAAAAAAAAAAAAAAAAAAAATATATATATATATATATATATATATATATATATATATATATATATATATATATATATATATATATATATATAAATGTTTAAAGCTAGTTTTATAGTTATATCAAAGAACCCATGAATACAAAAAAATCTAAGAGAATTTAATAAATAAGGAATTACAGGATTGTGTCAAATAGCTTTTTACTCGGAATTATAAGAGTTGCACTTACAACATATGCGAGGTAGATCATCAATAAATATCCTTTAAACAGAAACATATTAACGTAAATTAGGTACCTATAATATTATCGCTGAGTTGTGAGCACATTTTACATCAGATCAAAGATTTTCAACTAACACCATCTGTTAACACCTTCCTAATGGGTTGGCAACACAGTAAATGCAACTTTTAAGTGAATAAAATTAATGCGATTTCCGTAATCAGTATGTGACGTCCAATTTTATCTTGAAGGAATGACGGAGATAATATTAAAATAAGCATAGCAGTTAGTCAACGGAAAGTACTGCTGTCGCTATTCGCATCGTCGACTATCAGAAAAGCAGCGTAATAGTGTTCAATGAAAATTTTATAAAGTTTCCTTGATGGAGTTTGAAAAGTAAAACAAAAAAAGGGTGAAACAATTAATAAATCAGACAAAATGAAACGAGTTAGAGCAGTAGTTCCCAACCTGTGGTCCGGAAGAATCTTAGAATGGACCGCGGGCGGTGCCGTAGCCAGAGGGAGGATCCAATGGATTCGGACCCCCTCTTTCCCTCTGAAATTACAAAATACTTTTACTTATTCTTATAAACAAATATTGTATGACCTATTTGAATGTTATTTTATAAATAATATACCTAGGCACAGAAAATATTATGTATGTAGAGAGAGTACCCCCTTGGATCACCGGTTTTTTTAAAGTTGATCTTTGGATGGAACTTCCCTCTCCCCTCCCTCTCCCGATACGAAATCCTGGCTGCACTACTGTATGTAGTACGGTAGGGTCCAAAAGCACCTTTCTGTATCATTTTTGTGAGGAATTATAGTTAGAACTGTTTACTTTTCCTGAGGTTTGAGTGTCAGATGAAAAGTTTTAAAAGGCAAATGCACCATGGTTTTAAGCATCCTAATCCTCCAAACAGGGTTGGGAGTGGTCCCCACACGGTTCAATTTTTGGTTAAGTGGGCCGCAGACCTCTGCGGATTGGGAACCTCTGGTATAGAGGAAAAACCTATGCTAATCGGTCGATTATTTTTCGAGATATCAAACTAAGATAAATAATTCACATCTTTTATAAAGTGACAGGTTATTCTTCATTTCAGTACAAAAATGAAACACATAGTGCCAACAGTTTTTGTTTATCAACCTACGGGCTTTTAATTAACTTTTTCATACAGAAGGGAATTATCAGAAAGAATTAATTTGTACTTGGAAAAACAAATTCGTGAATAAATATTTAAGAATGGACGATTGAACCAAATTTTCCACACTCTTTAATATATAAAATGATAAATATATATGTGTATGTAAATATTTATTATTTTTAATTTTATTATATTATTTTTTCCTTATTAAAAAAATTAAATCTTTATTTAGGTTAATCGTTATTTCTTGTATTAAAATTAGGTTTTTCCTCACGTTATTACAAGTAAAATTTTAATCAGACACAAGGTTAGATTAGCTTTTCTTGTATTAATATTATAAATAAAACAAAGAATATGATTTTTGTATGTTTTAGGTGCCATATAACTAATTTTACACATTTTGGTTTCTTATTTTATTATATAATTGTTTCCTTATTAAAAAAATTAAATCCTTATTTAGGTTAATCGTAATTTCTTGTATTAGAATTATGTTTTTCCTCACGTTATTACAAGTAAAATTTTAATCAGACACAAGGTTAGATTAGCTTTTCATGTATTAATATTATAAATAAAACAAAGAATATGATTTTTGTATGTTTTAGGTGCCATATAACTAATTTTACACATTTTGGTTTCTTATTGCGCGAAAATCAGTTCTCTAATTATGAACAACGATGTAGCACAAAATTAGGATCGATGTATCAAATCAAATAATCTCTTAAAATCACAAGTAAACATCAACTCTGATAAAATCTTGTTCCAAGATTTTGACTTAGTCCACCTTTTACACCCAGGAAGTGGGCGTCCACGATGTCTTCAGTGAAACTCCGAATCACGTTCACAGAAGACCAAGCAGGACCTAGAGAAAGTCCACGCTGGACATAGGTCATTATCTCCCTGGGAGCTCTTCCACGTCGTGGCTCTGATGTTAACATTTTATTACTCATATCGTTCTTTACGTTATTTGCATTAGGTTACGAGTTTTCTCTCACCTTCCAGATATGAAGCCTTCATCAGACAGAGTAATTAGCGTTTTAGATGATATCATTACAGACGTATACTTTACAAAGTGATTATTTACATTTAAACAATAATAAAAATCCGAAAATTTTATAATAAAAAATCGAAATACAAGTTCAGATAGCAAATATCAGGTGCTACGGTCAAGCATCCTTTAGAAGTAATCCAACTCCCCATTCGCACCAATGAGTAACATAAAAACAGAACAATATTATCAAAATACCAAGAAAATTTGAAAAAATGAAGCCACTATCAATCAAAAGTGAAAACAAACTCATTGTTGACCGAAATATTATAAACCCAAGGATTCGAACTTTAGAATACGACAACTAAGATTAATATTTCATTCATACATTACAGAATAATCATTTATCTTATTTATCGGTGCATAATTCATCATACTAAGCTCTAACCAAACTTACTGATTTATTAATTTAATCTCTTACCTAAAGATGCAGCAAGACCAGTTAGAGATTAAATGTATGTGGGTCAAGAAAAGTTCCATTTGAAAAACAGCTAAGATAAGGCAATAATACAATAAACTTGCGTAAATAAAATATTTGTAATACAAGATAAATTATTGAATATTATCAATATCTGACTACGTTATCCAAGTTACCAACAAAAAGAAAACAGAAGCACAGGAGTATTTCGAGAGCAGGGAAATATAAGTTAGGCGATAATTGGCATACAATTTAAGGGTGATTCGCAAATAACGGACAATGTTCGGTTCCAGATTTTTAACGAAAAATCTTATCTCCTAAAATAAAATAAAAAATTGAATGTGGATAAAAAATTGGTATTCATTCATTCAATCGGCGCTACAACTCGATGTCGAGTCTTGGCCTCCTGCACCAGCCTCCACCAATTGTTCCGATCCTGCGCTGCTGCCATCCAGCTCCTCACGCCCAACTTGGACCTAGCATCTCCAGGCACTCCATCATTCCATCGAAGACGAGGTCTTCGCCTTGTTCCATGTATCACCTCCCTCATTATTTTCCTTAGCAGATCATTCTCAGCCATCCGAGCAACATGTCCGTCCCATCTCAATCTACTAAGCCTCACACACTGCACCGCGTCTGGTTCCTTAAATAAATCTTTGAGCTCCTGGTTTGTTCGACGTCTCCATACCTGCTCAACCAAAGATTTTATGCAGAATCTTTCTCTCAAAGACCATCTAATTCTGCTCACCAGTTTTGGAGATAGTCCATGTTTCTGAGGCGTAAAGGAGAATTGGCCGGGATAATTGTTTTTTATAATAGAACTTTTGTGTCCTTAGTCAATGCACGGCTCCTAAAATATGGACTGAGGCCATAATAACAACGGTTGGCGCTTAGCAATCTTCGTTTAATTTCTGAATCCACAACATTGTCTTGGGTTATGAGGGACCAGAGACAGATAAACTCGGAGACTTTTCCAATAGTATACTCTCTGATAGTGATTTCTTCGCCAGACCTGGGTATTTCCTCTGTGACCATGTATTTCGTCTTTGCTGCGTTTACTTTAAGTCCCATCTTTCTCGCTGCTTCTGCTAGTTTAAGGAATCCATCAGAGGCTGTCTCCTCTGGAAGGATCGTCCGGCGATATCAATATCATCAGCATAAGCCAGAAGTTGTACTGTTCGGCTGAATACTGTTCCGCCCACATGAACATCAGATTCTCTAATGGCCTTCTCCAGAGCTAGATCGAATAGGAGGCATGCCAGTGCATCCCCCTGGCTCAGTCCTTTCCCAGATGTGAATTCCTCAGATCTTGCTCCTCCAATCTGCACCATACATCTAACTTCTCTCATGGTGAGTCTTATCATTCTAATAAGCTTTTCCGGGGTTTCAAGCTCTCTTATTACCTTGTACAGTTGTTCCCCGTGGACACTGTCGTAAGCTTCTTTAAAATCCACAAACAGATGGTGCGTTTTAAGCTTATATTCGCGTCCTTTCTCAAGTATGATGCATAAGCAGAATATTTGGTCAATTGTGGATCGTCCTTTTCGAAAGCCACACTGGTACGGACCCAAGATCTTTTCTGCAAAGGGGAGTAAGCTTTTTATTTTATTTTATTTTCCACCCTGTCCTGCCTAGAAGTCAATACGGGTGTTTGCAGGAGTGTGATGTTATGCATTTCTGCTTAACAACACTGCTGCAAGTAAATCAATGTTACAATTTGGCCACCATCTTCATCTTCCCCTTCTGGGTCTTCTGTCCGGCGGCCTCTCTGGCAAGGTTCCGCCTCTCCTCCCCAAGGAAAAGTGTGTTGGACCCACTATCGCCTTCCAACCACACACAAAGGTCTTGAAATGTGGATAATTCATTTCGGTCATCAGCTGAGGGAACTCGCTCTCCGTCAGAGCATAGAGCCCTGTCTACCTTAGTAGTTTGGCCCTCAGTGCCTCATAGGCAGTGCATGATGTGATGATATGTTCGGCGGTTTCCGGTACACTACAACTGAGTAAGCGCTGAAAGAGGATGTTGGACAGCACTTTATATGCACAGGAGAGTTAGGAAATGCCTCTATAATTGCCACAGACCAGTCGGTTCCCTTTTTGTGTATTGGACAGATTATAGACTTATTCCAAGATTCCGGCATTACTTCATCAGTCCAGATCCAAATTATAATATTCTGGATGATTTTCACAAGCTCACTACCTCCACACTTTAGGAATTCTGCAGGCAGTTCGTCAGCACTTGGCGCCTTATGATTTTTAAGCCTTGTCAGAGAGTCCAGAATCTCCTCTTCATCTGGGGGTTCCATAGACTGATAGCAAAATCTTCATGGTTGTCGTTCTCAACTTTACCCGGTAGATCTTTGTTAAGAAGCTGAAAAAAGTGTCTCTTCCATTCTCCAAGCACATCCACCATGTTCGTGAGTAGCTTTTCGTCTTCATTCAAGCAGTAGGTAGTTTTGCTTTCAAAAGGTTTTCTTTTCCGATTAACTGCTCTGAAGAATTCCCTAAATTGTTTATTGTCCCTTAGAAGTTCAGTCTTATCCAATTCGTTTTTCCCCCCACTATATTTTCTTATATTAGTGGACATGTTTTTCCACTCGCCCCTTCTGTCTATATATATATCGACGTTCCTTCTCGTCTCTCGCTGAATCTTGGCTTTATATGTATGCTTCATTCTTCTGATGTGTTGCCCTTTCACATTCCTTGTCAAACCATGGAGATCAAATGGATAAAAAATTGGTAGACCAGCTAAAAGCCAAAACCACAATCAAGCAAAACTTAAACCCAAAATCTATTCTGAGTAGAAATCGAAACAACGAATACTCATTGTCGTGGCCAAATAGAAACCATGAAAATGAGAGCCATAAAAAACCTCGAAAATGATGAAATGAACTTAGAAAATTATTCAATATCGAATGTCCGCCCAATCATTAATTTTAAGATCTCATTCGATAAGGATATCGATAATTAATAATTAAAAAAATGCAAAAAAAGTTTTTTTAAACAAAAGAAAAGTGATTATCATTGTGGCTTGATGATAATTCAAAAGATACTAACGCTTATGAGGGACAAGTGTATACGCAGAATTTTTTTTTCGGGACGATGATTTAAGATTTTTTTTAGGGATGAGATTTAATGAGAAGGTAAGTAATCATTAAGTGTTTATAATAGCCAAATCGGGCGTAAGTTTTAAGGATAAGAATGAAAATTGGATCAAAAGTTATTACTCTAAATATAAAACTTATATGAAAATTATAAGTTTTCAAAAATTTCGGGTGAGGAGGGGAGGAGAGGAATATATTCCTCTGATTGCCTCCCTCCCTCTCCTTGCGTACGTCTCTAGTCAGGGAATTGAGAATTAAAGAGGGGCCAAACCCACTTTTAAAACTTCAGGATTACCACAAATTTTCAGAATCCCGAGAGTCTTTAAAATTTCTCTGTTTTCTGTTTTTAGTTTGAGGTTGTCTTTATCTACGGCAATGGTATTATTTTTTTTCTGGGACACATCTTGAAAAATCCTACAGCCTGTTCAAATAATTATAAAAAAATAGAAATAATTTTTGTAAGCATTCAATTAAGATCTGAATACAGTAAAATCCTTTTTACCGAAAGATAAATGAAAATAATGTTACGATGTATTTGAATGTAAAAAATGTTGTTCAGGGACTGAGAATTGCTTATGGCAAGTAGAAGATGTGTTTTATGAAAAACTTCATCACAGATATCTATATATATCTTCAATTTAAGAATTAATAGACATCTGCACGTCTAATAGTTCCTGAGATAAAATTCTTCAAAAAATTTATTGCTCATGATTACGACATTATACAACTCATTTTGAGAAAAGTCAGGTATCTCAGGAACTATTAGACGTACAGATACCTATTACCACTCAAATTGGAACTAGTGAATAAATAATGATTATATTCATAGAAAGAATTGTTTTCATGATATCTTCCAAAATAAATTCACAAAATTATGATTTCTCGTTTCAAAAAAAAAAAAGTTGTTTTTTATAAAAACTTTTTCTTGGCAACTGGTAAACGTAAAGAGCTCCAGTAGGGTCCAAATCTAATAAAAAAAACTCGTTAAAATATTGAATTATAAAAATACATAATATCAACCCATATTTTCCAACAAAAAACTCAGAGAACTATAGCGAAGAAGGATGAAGACAGGATCTGAAGCATAAACTCGTTACATAAACGGTTGCTTATTCCTTATTGTCTTTTGTTTCGCCACTTTCTTTTCCTTATAATCGGCTAATTATTACATCCGACACGTCGCCATCAGGACCATCCATTAACATTTTATCTCTTCGTTCTTGACATAGACTTGCTGAATAAATTATAAACTGGTGTTGTTGAACTGAATGATATTGCGCAATTTAGTTAATCCAAGATAAAATCAGTTTAAAACGTCAATTCTAAGAATTTATAAATTTAAGAAAATACGAAGTAGTAAATTACTGTCTTAAAAATATGTGAAAAATACTCACAAAAAAAAGTGAATGAAAACTGGCCCATTTTTTGGATTTTTTTTGGAAAAAAAGACCTAAGTCTAAAGCAAAAAGGACCTAATTAATTGAACGAAATTATTAAAAATCCTAAATTTTGATTTCCTAACTTTTCTTGAGTCACCAACTCTTTCAAAACCTGTAATTTACGACAAAAAGTTGCACATTTATTATTGATACTTTTTAAACAAAAAATAATATTTCTTTGCAAATGCAAAGTTCATTTAAATACAACTAGAAATTTTAAGGGCGTAATTCTTCATAATGACATGGTTACTTCCAATATTTACAGGACCAACTAACCTGAGAAACATAAAAATTTTATTTCACTAATTCAGTTTTGAATTTTAATCATTAAACAGTTGAAATAGTAGTTCTGTGAACAGTAGATATCCCGAACTAATTTGGCGATTTTCATTTTATTTTATACCCGTTTATTGTAATCACAACGCAAATGAATGTAACTAAGAATAAACTGCTTTCACACCAGTTCAAATTGTCCTCTGTAAATATCAAAAACATCCGTAATATTATCTCAATCTCAAAAGATCGCCAAGATTCGGTAAAATTCGAGCTCGAGATAGCAATAAAAATTCACAATAATCACAGAGCCTACTGTACAACTGATAATTTTTTTAAAAATTAAAATAATAATTTAATCTCCTTATAATCATTAGAATTATGTGATTTTTGTTTTGCCTTTTACCATCCGTTCCACTGTGAAAAAAAAAATAGATCAAGAAATAATTTTTTTTAAATACATCGTTTTAAATGCCTTTAAAGAAATATTCATAAAAAGTGTGAGGAACATTGAGCGAGGAACGAGACCATTAAAACGACCACCATCTAGGTTTTGAAATACATAATAAAAATATCTGCACATAATTTTTCCTGACATGGAACGACGCATTTGGTTGTAATCGTAACCAAAGGGTGGAATAGAAACAAAATCTTGCTTATGTTTGTAAATATATTTTAGTACCTACATAATAAGTTCATTAAAAAAAAAAAAAAAAATACTACAAATTTCTTGCATGTTTTGTTTCTATTTTCGACAGTTATAAGTATAGATTGGCAGAGCCAATAAGGAAGATATTATAGATGGGAAGGAATTATTTCTTACTAACTACGGAAAAATAACCGGTTATGTTTAAAGTAGCTTGATACTATTCCGTTTGAACAGTCGAAGCATTTTATTTCTTAATTAATTTTTGTTGAGGACAGTTTCTCAGACTGAAGAGCGGTAGTCATCCATTCATATACCACTCCAGTGTGTGAGAGATGAATGAAAAATATTCCTAATTCATTAAAGTGAGCAAGCGGTTCTTATCCGATCCCTGAGTTCTTTTCAGTTCTCTGAGTATAGCGTATCTCTAAATATAATGTTTTATAGATGTATAGAAAAACAAAATATGAAAATACAAACATAATCCAATATTCTCGTAGTAGGCCTATAAGCAATTCAGCTAAAATTTTAAATTACAGCAAAATATTTAAAAACCTATTTTATATAAATGTTTAAATAATCTTATATGATTTCATAACTAGATCGTCAGCGACAGTATTTGCCTCATAAGTTGCTGATTCAATGTTTAAAATTAGCATCATATATTGTCCCCACTTAACTTCCAGTGCCTAGTGGTCTTAACGAGTAGATCTAATTTAGCTGTCTGGACAAATTCAGAATAGAGAGCTAGGAAAACACAAAAAAAAATTGAAAAAAAAAATCTAAAATCGCCCACATTATAAAATAATCTTAAAGTAATGAAAAAAAAATGTTTATTACTTTCTTTATTAACAAAATTGTATATAAAAATAAACGTATAAATATAAAATCTTTAGTTTGATATTTATATAAAGAAAATATGAACTAATTTCCAGAAGTGTGCCAAACTCACTATTTATTGACCACTTATAAATTGTGTGGACAGAGATATAATATGTGCCATAGATATATAATATATGAGTCAAAAAGTGGTAAAATTTTTTTATAACACATATTAATTTTTAATGACATACTGACATCCTTGCATGGCTATTATCAGTATTTTATTTAGTGATTGTAGAGTTTCATAATTTTTATTATTTTTTAAAACTTAAATATGAATAAGTAAAGTTTTGAAAAACAATAAAAATTATTAAAATCAACTATCACAATATGAAGTACTGATAACACCCATCCAGGGATGTCAGTCTGACGTAAAAAATTAATATGTATTATTAAATCTAGAAAGTCTGCCCTAAATGTAAAAAGCATGTGTTTCATATTCAATAAGAATAATTAAAGTTTATTATTATTATATAGTTACTCTCTTTTATATAATTAATTATTTAAAAATATGAATATATTATAATATTATAATTAGCTATTATAGATTAATTTCCTAGTTGCACTACAACTATAGCTAATATTTAACAGTTATAGTTATTGTTAAATTTTATAAATAAGTTATATGAACATGCTATGGCTTCCTACAATAGATGCAATAGATTTCATACTATGATTTTTGAAAGGCTTATGTTAATATAAATCATAAACTATGCTATTTATTATTATTTCACTGTTTATTATTTTTCCATGTTTTCTTTTTCATTATAGTAATTCTACATAGCATAGCAGATCATAACAAATAACATATAACCTATTTACCTGCAAGGGCATGTAGTACAATTTATGAAGCATTGCTTAGGCCCATTCGAATTGTTGACTTTCCACTTAAACATGTGCCATCTTTAAACGCGCAAATTGTTAAACATTGGTTTCTTATACAGATACTTCAAAAGTATCTGGTATGTTCATTCACCCGACTTTCCTTAAGGAATCAGGCTAAGATAGGCAGGCTATGTGGTCAGAATAGAGGGTGAAATGGTACAGAGGAAAATGTTGGAGGATCAATTCAGTGTGAAAAAGAAAAACGAAAGATCAAGAAGCTGGTGGAAGTGGAGGAAGTATCCAAGAAAGGATGAAGTGGAGAGAGATGCGAGGAAGCTGGGAGTCCGCGATTGGAAGAGAGAGGTGAAGGAAAGGAAGAAATGGATAAGGATAGGCCAAGGGTCAGGGGGAATTGGCTAACAAAGTTCAATTTGCTATATCTCTAATAATACTGGTCCAATTACGTTGATTTTTTTTTTTTCGTTTTGTACAGAATTTTATTATCCTTCGATTGACTATAAGTAGTTTCGGAGTAAAGCCGTATATGGCGGACGGACGGATTTTTTTTTTTGTATTCTATATTTGGATTCTAAGTATCTTGAAACGTAAAGCCTCAAATTTTGAGGGGAGTTAGAAAAAAAAAATTCTTGGTCGATTACAAAGTTTCATTAAGGTTTTGTACAAGAATTAAGATTATTAGATAAAATAATAAAAAGAGATGATAGAACCCAAAGTATTATTTTATTGAGTTAGTTTGAATATCGAGAGGCGACCGTGATGTTATCCGGGCCATGTATGTGATGTTATGGGAGCATGTCAACCGTTGTCCCCCAGTTGTTACGTTGTTGTTCCGCCTTATTCGAGCATTGCGTAAATTGTGCGTGACTGGTCCTTCTGCGGCATCCGAGAGGAAATGGTGAAAGTGTGGTCATCAATACTCTATTCGAATACTGCATACGTCAATATGATAGGACGCAAATTGAGAGTCAATTGCTCTTAACTTTTATATTATTATGTTTGTTTAAATGGCTGAGATATTTTAAATTACCCAATTGAAGTGGGTTTTTTTTTTCATTGCGGTATTGATATATTAACTATTGCTTCTAATTAACATTAAAAAACAAAACAATTTTCCTGTATTATTACCTTACACATTTATTAAGCACAATCAAAACTTTAGAAAGTTTTCCTTTCCACAAAAACATATTCCCTGTCTGAAAGCAAAAGCTTCATCATTTATCACTGTTTACGACAAAGATGTTAAATTGTCTACAATAATCAAATACATTATATTAGATAAACAAATAAAAAGAGCAAATAATACAAGAAGTATTTTATTTGGAGCGACATTTTATTTGTTTATTATTCCTTACCAAGCAATGACCCTTCCTTCATGGAGTAAAGTGGTACAATTTTTTTTTTCTTTCTTTATAACTAATATTTTTACTGAAATATAATTGTAATATAATGAGTGGTGTCACTTCGTAATAAAAATAAACTAAATTTGAAAATGTTAAAATATAATTATGTGGATGTAACATTATATTAAAAATGTAAAGTGCATGTTTTACTTTTATTTGCAAGTAGTTATACTTCTGGTAAAAATTGTATTTTTCTGAATTCCAAGCACACATAGATTTTAAGAAAGAAAATTCTGAATTAGTAAAACTGAAGGAAAAACAAGATTATGTTTAAAAACTGTGCAAAAAAGAAACTATATGAAGCCGATGTATTTTTCAGAATTTAATATTATACATGTCAAAACAGTACTATTTTTTAATAAATTTGGAATTAGATGTATGAGGAATTTATAAAGTGCCTACAGTCAATTCTTTAAGATCCATTCTTACACATATTAGTTATATTTGCTTGAATAAAAAAAAATATAGAAAAATGGGGAAAATATTTTTTTGGGAAAAACTTGAAAGAGAATAGAGAAAACAAGCGCTACTTAGATTCTAGCCTCGAAAATTCATTTTCAAAAATGTCCCATAAAACATCTTCCTGTGTATGAGTAATTCATTTTTTATTGCAATTTATATTTGATTTAGACGGTGGAATGCTTTCAAACTTTTAGATGTTACAACAGAAAATGACACAAAAAAATATCACTAGTGACCTAAGGGGGCAAACAAAAAAAAATCAATCTTAACTCGCGACTTTTACTTTAGAGTTTATCATCTATCTAAGAAGATATTGATGAATGCTATGTTCTACGAAATAAATCAGAGACCTTTTATGGTGAAGGTTTGTATTAACCATTCACCGTTTATCTTGAAAGGAATCACGTATTGAGAACGAAAGTTGCCATCTGAAAGGAGGAACGTTAATAAATAAGATTATTGTAGCAACTTTACCACAAAAATGCAGCAAAAGAAATAAGAAGGCAACGCAGCACAGATTAGGAAATGTAGGTTAAGGAAGAAGGGAAGACTATATGCGGAAATGATACAGGACCGATAAAGAAGTCCATCTTCACCCGGTTACATGGTCCTTGTATAACTCTTCTCCCAACCAAGCAACATCAGCCAGCTTAGATTTCCTATTGAGATCTGTAGTTATTGATTGCGTCTATAACATCTGAAGTGTTTTCTAATCTAGTTTCCTCCTAAATTATCACTTTCTGCGGTTTCATATTTCAAAGGTTTAGATTGATTGTGAAAAATAATGATATAAGTATTTAAAAAAAATTAATTGATTATTAATTGGTAGAAAAGTAAATGTATATAGAAATAATCAATTAAATTATAACATGAGCAAGCATCATAATGCTTACTTATAAGTCAATAGCCAAAATATGAATGCTATGTCTCTTGGACTATAATACTAATTTCACAGAAACTCCAAAAAAAATAATTATTATATCCAACAATAATAGGATGTGAAAATTTCCGATCTTCCTAGTTATGGTTTTATTAAAATTGATAAATGCCATACCGACGTTTTGGGGTGGTTGAAAAATTAGGAATGGATAGACTAGTGGATACAGTGAAACAAGATAAATTATATATGTAAAGCTGTTTTAAAAAAATGTACATATAAATAATTGGAATAATTTATATATATTGTTCTAATGTTTGAAATATAGTAAGTTATATAGCAGCAAAATCTTGAAGATGGGCTAATCCCGGAAAAGTCGGTGTTGTAACGTTTTTATTTTTTCACTTTTTAAAATAGATTATTTATTATATATAACTTTTCCAATTATAAAGAGTTTAACTTGTACAAATTCAATTCCGATAATTAATTCGTTTATTTTTGTTTTAATTGTACATACTGCCTAGAAGGAGACTGAAAAGAATCTGGATGATTGATCTACTTACATAAACATGTAAGCAAATCAATGGGAATAAAGGGGTGCCACAGGTTACTGCCTCTCCTCATGCCTTACATTCCATTTTCTTAGCTAGTAGATTACTTTAGCCCATCTGCTGATTGCCACTTATGTGCGTGACAGGCGAGGGTTCAAGCATAAAAGAAAAAGAAGATATTATACTGTTGTTATTTATTTCTAAACCTTTTTTCTAAACCGATTGGCCCAACTTAATAATCTAATTGTAAGGTTTATTTAAAAAAAAAAATGAGTATAGTTTATTTTACTTTCCTTTATTGGCTTGAAAGCCTGTATTGACATTTTTTTGACAGTCATCATGCTCCAACCCCCAATATCACGCGGTATTGTTTCCCAATATCTGTGGTTTCTTTTGTTCTATTCACCCATCTGGTTTTAGGCCTGCCATGTGGTCTTTTGACAACTATTGTGGTATTCATTGAAGTTTAGAGACAATGATGGACATTTCCAGCTGAATTTCCAGCCCATATCTCCTTCTCCATGTCTTAATAAAGCTTCAGGTTCGGCAATGAAGATTAGTGTTAATAAGCCTTTTATTATTATTATTATAACCATCTAGGTAAGGAAGATAATGTAACCAGGTCAAAATTTCAATCAGCATGTTTTCAAAGAATCTATGTATTTAAATCACACGAGTCCAAAAAAAACGCATATTCGGTCATTGTTCTGTGTGTGCTACGATTATCTCTTGAACATGTGACCTAAAGTCTTCTCCTTAAAGCCCTATTAATACATGTAGCACATTCCGATAAAAAACAGAAAAACGTTATGATAAAAAGAAATTTCTTTTGGCCAAAACTTAAAAAATTATGCATTTTAAGATCAATTATCAAATAATGATTTGAAAGGCAATTAAATTTCCTACAAAACAAATAGAAAGTCATCGAAATCGGCCCATTATTAGCAAAGAAATAGCGTATTGAAATTTTCACACACTTATTAAAAATAATAAAGTATTCTGTGAATGTTCCCATGAAAACCTGTTCACTTTTTTTAAGTTTATCGAAAAACTCGAAAACAATATATCTTCCGTAACATTCCAGATGTTCATTTAATAGACAATAACATTGACCAAATACCAAACTTAAATAAAAAAATCTTAATTGGACCAATATTAGCGATGATACAACAAACTTCACATACTTAAAAAAAGTATTGTACTGGACTTTAAACCCAAAGCGGTAAGAAAAATCGTGTGATTGGACATACTTGGATCCTTTTTCACAATAAAGTAAAAGTAAAAGTGGGTATAGTACAAGTGAAAACGTTCGTGTTTAGGGATTACCACTTACTTATCCTTGACTAGATAATAATAATTTATTTATTTTATTTTTATTTACTGTGTTTTAATATAACTATTAAAGAGGGAAAACAAAATAAAAGAGATATTAATAAAATACACAAATTTAACCATGAAAATTCAATAAGAAATTTATGAAAACAATTTAAATCTAGAAATAAAAATGATCAATTATTATTTACGCAGCTAAACAGGAAGACAAGATGGCCAACCTTCCATATCTAAATGAGATAATTAAACGTTATCACATCATCGCGGTTTGCCTTACACTTAAAGAGATAGGACATGCCTAGTTATAGTTGAATAATGAACATATTCGCAATTATAAAAATATTACTAAAATAAATTGTCGATTATAATGACGATTATTAATTGCATATTGGCTATCCTTTGTAGTAAAAACTTTGAAGTACAAAAATGCTTCTAAGGATTTTCATTATAAATTATAAAAAGGAAATTAATTCATTCAGAAATATAATGTCAAGTTACATTGTATACATTTAAATAAAAAACACAAAACGTTATTGTTAATTCAGATCAGACCTATGGCTCATGTTATTTTGTTTTCGTAATTTTTGCCGTTTGATTACAAGTAATTTAAAGTAAAGTGGTCCATACACGATCAGTTAAACGGCCCGGTTTCCTGGCCTGTCGAATTACAAAACTGACAATGTGTGGCCACACTTAATTTTTTCGTCGACGTTCGTCAGTTTTTTCTCCTGGTTCTTCAGTTTTTCCTTTAGAATTAATGTAAAATTAAACCATTAAAAGAATATCATAGAAAAGACAAACAAACTGAATTTAATTTATATAAACAGATATCTTATAAACTTGGCTACGCTAATAATTAAATAGAAAAATAAGTGATACAAAAATGAATGATTAAGGCTAGAAGTGAACTTTTAAAAATAAATTATAGAATGTATAATGAACGAGATGCACAGTACAAAATACATAATATTCTCTATGCAATACAAGAGAATTAGAAAATTCTCATCATTTTCTCGCCTTAAGCACAATTTTATCGGAGTTTTGAAAAGAGACTGTAATAAAAATCAATTTAATAATAGTGAAGTAATAGATTATTTGAACGGTAAAAATTAGGACAGTATAACAAAATACTGTAAAACAGCATGGTATTACAGAAAAGAGTTAATAAAATAATTTAATTTTAACTGATGCTCTTAATTTATTATTGATAATAATATGCAATATAAATTATGTATTAAAGATTATATATGTATTTTTTAGTGTGTAAGAGATAAGGATCACTTTGCTTTTCTTTTCTTTTCAATGTAAAACATATATTTGGAATTTTATTGCAGCGATTTGATGTGTTTTTATATTATGCTCAGTTTTGAATCTTTTAATTTTTTGTAAATGATTCAGACAGCCAACGCCGGGCTTCATGGACTAGAGACTAACCCATTAATAACCATATGTAAATATTTTAAATAAAATTTTATTCTATTCAACAAGTGTGAGAAATTTTCTAATGTTTCGACCTTACCCTTTAAATACGTTTATACGTTCTTTAAACATCAAGTACAAAGATTAAGTATAACATCTCATTGTTGATTTATTTATCTTTTAAGTTGCCAATTATAATTTTTTTTCCATTTAATTTGAGGGGGGAAATATTTAGTACAATAAAATATTTAAAATTTGCATTATTCAGAATTTAATATTTTTTTCTAATTATTGAATTTCATTAAGTTAATCATTCCCTACGTGTTTGTCGCTTTCGTAAATTTATAAGTTAATTAAAAATATTTGATCCTAGTGCATTTGAATTTTTTTTAGTATTTTATTAATTAAATTGAAAACTATTTATTTAATCAGCTTAATTGTTAACTATCACTAAATATATAAATATATATATGTATATATATATATATATATATATATATATATATATATATATATATATATATATATATATATATATATATACATACATATATATATATATATATATATATATATATATATATATATATATATATATAAATAACTACTCATTGTGCTGCGCATGGTGGCTCTTCGAGAGACAAGCTTTCTTCATGCTTCTCTTGATCTAATATAAAGAATAGTTCTTTAAAATAAAAAAAATGATGGCACTTTTCATCCCCAATTTTTTTGATTCTACGAATTCTATGAATTTTTAAATTCTTTCCGGGGCATCTACGAATATTGTTGATTTATTTGCAACAGATTTGGTTGGATCATTTTTATTTTCTCGACGAGGAGATCGTACGCTACAGTCTTTATTTCTGTAGTCTGGATTTTCTAAAGCCTGCAACGCGGGAAGGGATCTGTGATATTCAATAAAAAATGTAGGTTCTCCTTCTTCGTAGCCACGGGGACCGAAATTATAAAAGCTGAATAGAGATCGTTTGGAAAAAACTGTAGAACTGACGTCCCGAATCTCAAGCCAAGAAAACCCGCATGGCCAGACGAAACTCAGTAGCTGAAGTTATCGTTCAAATATGATATAGAGAAAAAAACGGACCGTTTAACTGATTGTGTATGGGTCGTATAATACAATATTTGGACTGTTTTTTCTGATTTACTTCGTGTTTACTTCAAGCAGTTCGCTTCGAGAAAAATTGAGCGTATTAAAGAATAAAAAACTACTGTTACAAATTGATTCCACCGAGACTGGACGTTATTAATGAAATTCCATTCCATTTTAAAGACAATAGTTTGTATTGATTTCCCTAGCGTCCTTGTGATAATGCTGATAATTTCGATGATAAAACATTTATAAGATAAAAAAAAAATGTCCTCATCGAAACTTTTATCACATTCCGCCTCCCGTTTAAGACATTTAAAGATGTCACGCAATGTTATGTTCTATTTCCTGATAGGAAGATACTATCGAAATTAAAGTTAAACTACAAAAACTTTTCCTTGTCAGATAAAAGTATGATAAGTTGTATTTTTAACATCACTTTTAAGGATAGTTCTGGAAAAACATGTTATAAATTCAATGTCAATTATTATAATACATTTATAAAAGTTTTTATCTTTCATGGCATTTCGATAATAAGTGTGCGAAGTCACAGTTACTAACATTTTATCATCAATACTAAAAATTAAAGTATCGATGGAAATAAGGTAGAAAGGAATATTATTTTCTTTGTTTATAAACGTAAATTTTTATGTTTTTGTTTATTTGAAAATAAATACAATGAATTTAAATGAAAATCGGCCATTTTCTTTCAACGGAGAGTTTTTACTCGATTTTATACTTGAGGGGATGCGAACCATTTTAGGTCAAGGGTGTGCCTATTAACCTACCTTATGCTGTAGAGGAGAGGATAAGAACCACTGCACCAGAATATACATGCATATGCATATATTACAAAAACAATTTATAAATTAAGAATTGGTATAAAATGTTTTCGCAAAACAATTTTTTATTTTCTGAAAGTGTGATTGGCTTAAAGTGAACGGTTTTTATGGCCACGCGATTCAACTATCTAGTATTTACAATTTCACTAAACCTACCGTAAACATTATTTTGAACTGAATTAAAATTATATTGAGACATCTCTCCATGATGACAAGACCCTTCTATTATTTATATACACATAATCTGTGTATCTATAGGCATAGTGATACATATTAAAATTGTTCTGTTGGGAAATGCCGTTTTAAGATATGTTTTGAGATTTTGACTTTTTAATATAAGGCACCTATTAACAGCATAGTAGATCATTATTATAAAACATAAATCATAAAAAAGTTCACGGAATGCATGATAAACAATATTAAAATGTAACATAAAACATTGGAGTGATACTTATTAACTTTGTAATCTGGTTTTATTGATTTTTAGTACAGTACTTTAGAAACAAAAGAGATTTTTATAAAATCAGACTAAACAATTAAATATATTTCTTTAGTGAAAAAGGAAATTAATGAAATTATTTTTATTTATTTTTTCCCACAGAAGAGTGTTATTTATTTATTTTTACAGCTTTCAATGAAAAGTCAGGATATATATTTTTATGTTTTTATACTCATTATTATACTCATAGTCCTTATACAGCGAAAAAAGGGGTTTAATTGTTATAAAATTTTAAATATTTTTTTAACTTTTATTTGAATACCCCCACTTGTTAATTATAAAATTAAGAATGAACAAATGGGATGCATGATAATTTATCGGAGTAAGAGTAGGGGAAGGTAAAAAGACTTGATTGACATGAGATTAGAAATATATGTCCATTCTGAAGTACCGTTCAGTAATACTTAAAAAAATAAAATATAATATTTTTGTTTACCTGGTACTAACAATCCCCATAAAATAACAAAATCTATAACCACCTCATTGCATCACTATCACTTAAGAACTATAGGAGACACAGAACCACTGTTGACAAAGGCAACTACTGAAGAACTAAACTGAGATAAGAAGATACTTGACTGATAGGCTAACAGGTGTGGCGGCAAGATGGGGTGAGCCTAAATTCTTCACTTTGTTGACACATTATCTACAATGCTTTATCTACGTCCTTTACGATAACATTTTTATAATAACAGTCGATAACGACGGTGATACTGTTTATTCGAAAAGATCAGTGTTACTTTAGCGAGCAATCAACCGTGCGACGGAGCATTAGCAATCGGATTTGGAAAACAAGGTTTGTCAACTATTTTTCGCAACGCAGGCACTTGATCGTCAGAGTTCATAGTTGATTTAGAAAAAAAAGGCCTGTCCCTTCAATCGGAAAATTAGATTAAACAGCACTTAATAAAAAAAAAAAACGAGAGCAGTAACATTCCTAAATCAGCAGATTGAGTTGAAGCCCACTTTAAAAGGTATTTGGTTGATTGCTCTAATTAGCGTAATATTTAATTAAATATTTATTCAAGTCCAAAAATCTGCTTCTTGAAATTGGTGTTATCGCTGCCCCCTATTTCTAAGGTCATCTAGCTCTTCAAAATTGAACAATGCACCTATTGAACAGTTTACGATAAAAGTTATGAATATGTAGGTAAAGATTAGTTCAAATTCTATAAACTAAATTAGGTTTGAAGAATTTTTCCCCATTGTGTTTTATATATTCTTGTGAAGAGTAGATGAAAACTACTATATGATTATCAAGTTTATATGATTAGTAAGTTTTCACCATTCATGCTGAAATGTTAATATAAAGCAGTATTGCTGATTTTAAATGCAGTTTTTTAATGCAACCACGAGGCCGTATGAACCGTTGCATTAAAAAACTCATATCAAAATCCAAACTGAATTGAATTGGTTCGCAAGTATACGCACGAAAACGGAGGAACAATTCGCAAACAATGGACGAGGGTGGTCCGACTATTACACGTTTGGATTGTTCAGTGCATATTCACACGAATATGCATGAATTCAATTTTCCACCTTTCTGTTTCTAGTGGATATTCTCCAACATGAAACGCAGATTATGTTTTTACAATTTAAAAAATTCAACAGCGTAATTCAATTACTTTAATAGGCACTAAGTCCTTAGGGTTAGAGGCGGCTGAAAATAAAAACAGTATATTTATTTAAAAACTTTTGATTTTATTTACTCAACCATCCATGCCCATTGATCGAAAAATATTTTTTGAGATTCGCTGATTTTTTTAGAGGGTTTAATATACTTATGATCTCCAACTAGGCGGAAAAGGCTGGTTCTATAAAACAGATACACAAATCACCGATGCTCTATAAAACACCGACCTATCTCAATAAGAGTGAGAGGATCGAGATTTTTTCTGAGGGTCCGCCACGAAATAAAAGGGTTGACTTCGGTGGATTCGAACAAGCAAGCGATTTAATTAAGTATACAACATGATTGGCCATTTTCGGTGAAACATTGGGAATATGTAGCCATTAGTTTCGAATCTTGAGGAACGCAAATTATTTCGTGAAAAAATCTTCCATGGCGGAGAGTTAAGCATAGTCTTCACAAAAAATATAGGAAAAAATATGATAAAAACTGTCACTAGAGTGGCTAAAGATGCATATAAAAGAAACAATTTTTACGGGAACGCAAGTTATAGGAACCAAGTTTATTCACATGTTTAATTGTCCATGGGCTTTATCATGCTATTATATACTTTATCCCCGGATCTAGAATTCTTTCCAGATGGACAAACATAATTCTACCATCCCATAATTTATCCCCTCTCTCCAATAAACGTCAACAGTTTTAGAATTGCATTTTAGGATAATATTTCGAATTAAACATCACCTCATAATATTCACACATTTTATTGACTAAATTAAGGTCAACAGAAATAAAAATACAAACAAGTAAAACTTCAAAACAATAAACATGTACAAATTTCACTTTCCTAAATTTATTTGCAGTAAAAATTTATATGATCTTATGATAGTTTATGAGAGCAGCTCGTTTATGATCTTTGGAGATTATACTCTGATTGGTTGTAATCGTAATAACAGGCCAGTCAATAGTGGGTTTATATGATGGTGGTGTAGAACACTTTATTTTTCCAACTTCTTTGCATGGTCACAAACATCGAAAACAAAAATGTAAAGGTTGTATTCAATCGAAAAAGTTATAGCATAATAAATTAAAGAACATTAAATTCTGCGTCATGTATAAATGTATATACAATTAAACTAGCTATAGCGAAGCATTGCCAGCTCAGCTAGTAATATAATAATATATATCAATAATAATTTATTTAATCACTGTTTATTTACTTAATGAAAATCATTACCGAGCTGGGCAGTATATAGTGAATAGGATGAGTGTATCAACAATTGAGAAACATAAACAATATTGGGTAATTTAAAAAAGTATATATTATAGCTGAAAGCGATGAAAATATTCCAAGAACTGTGGTTATGAGAGAGTTGTGTTTTAAAACGTGCTATAAGAGATCTCTCAGCCAGTAATTTGATATTTCCAAAGATGTGCTGTATCAGTATCTGATTCGTCAGAAATCAGCATAAGCTTACCTTGAACTCTAAAGTAACAGAAATGTTAAAAATTCCTAAATATTTTATAACAGTTTAAGATTTAATTGTATTTAATGTTATCTTTATTTTTGTTAGAAAAAAAAACGATGATAAGACTGTATTCACCTTTCACTAGTAACCCGCCCTTGAACTATCAGGACTGCATTCGATCATTCAGCAGCCTTCAACAAAGTTCCTGCACCGAGAAAATGAACAAGTTAAGAATTCAAAATTGTATTATTAATATGTCAATAGGTAATATTGAATACTACGATGGCCATATTCAGTGGCGCGAGTATGATTTTGGAAGCCCGTAGCATCCAGGTTTTGAGACACTCTAAACTTCATATGCGAAAAATGAAAATGTGGCTGTGTCTAATTCATAATAATACAATGTTAGTTATTAATTTTATTACTACATATTACATAATATAATTTGATATTCTATTTTATTGTTATAAATATCAATTCGCCCTCCAAGAGGCGAAGCCAGTGGCATTTGTCACCTTGCCACCAGCTGCTTACGCCCCTTATTTGGGAGTCATTGGTCAAAGGAAATTATCATCACATTTCTTTCAAAATCAATATGTAAAACGAAATTGGACATCCCAATTCTAATTCTAGTACAACTCTGATTTTTTATACATCATTTAATTTGCATATAGAATAACTGGGTCAGATGAGAGGTATTAAATCCAATCAACAACTACATGCATATACTGAAGTACTGAACAAGGCAACATAATGAGATATCATGAAGTATCTCATCACCAGTCAAAAAATATACCGAATGGCATATGATCTTATCTTTTTCTATCCTGATGATCTCTGGATTGGAGAAATGTTGAAAGGTTGGTTATTTACTGCGATTTGAGAGAGTTAAGACTTTTTTTGGAATTTTTGAAATCCAATAATATCCTAACAATTCTTTATTTTAGTTACTACAAAATAATTATTTATAATATATTTCAATTGTAAAGATTATATAATATCGAACACACACACAAATACATATATACATACAATTTAATGAACTAGGCTATTTTACTGCACCACTTTATATTCATTTGAGTCTAAATGAATCCACTAAATGATACACACACCAAATAATGTGCCTAGCTGAAGACGGATTTTCCGGTCGAAACGTAGTAAAATAATGAAAATGAAGTGATCAAATAAAACAGCTTAGTATATTTAATTGAAAAATAAATTATACCGATAGATAATAAAATATAATTCAATCATAATGATGTTTATTTGTTCCACGAAGCTTGTGTAGGAGGGTAGAAAGGACTACTTATCTTTCATTTTACCAATTTTGACCAGAGCTAGAAGGTTTTTGATTTTTTTCGTGCATTAAAAGCAAAATGAAATACTTGTGAAAAAATTTTGATGTTTAGCAGCAAATTAACTGGGTCATTAGCGTGCTAATGAATTTACAGACGATTCTGTATTAATTAATAAAATGAATGATGAACTACATCAGTAACTATTTCCATAACAAGAAATTTACTCCTTATTTTTTTTTCCTTATTTGAAAAAAATAAGGAATACCATAAGTGAAATTCATATTAAGTAATAATATTCGAAAGTAAAATTGCTTTTTATCTATTTTATGTCTATAGAATCTCTCAGACTCCGTAATTCCTGATGGTATGAAAAAGAAGTAGCCAATGTACAAAATAGATCATTTGAAATCTAATAAATACTAAGTGAGGGATACATAGGGTTGGATATCCCTGCATCCATATTTTCTTTTTCAATAATAGTAACTTTAATAAAATTTAATAAAAACAAGGTCGTTATTCTATTATTATAATTTTTGATAAATCGGAGATATATTAAACTAATAAGTTATTTTTAAATCTAAGCTTGCCTATAGGTTTGTACTTATTTGTATATGAGCAAAATTCAGTTATAATACGGTTCTCAAAATTTTATGACTGCGGTACACTGAAATTATTAAACAAAATTCAGGGCACCCCTTTAATTATTTTATTTTATTTTTTCAGAGACGAAATAATAAACCATAGAAGTAAATAAAACGGAAATAAATAAAACATAAAATTGCAATAAAAACAATATTAATTATTTATAATTGTTTGAATTATTTATTTAATGGAATTTAATTTAATTATTTAAACATTTCGCGTCACCCTTCTGGCTGATGTTCTGACATAACCTGCGGCATCCACTTTTGATAACCACTGAGTTTAAACCGTAATAGGAGGTAATTCTTATTATTTATCTCATAATCTAAACGGACATAAATACGATTGAACTAATTATATGTTACTATTGATAGCATATTAATAATATTATATTGGAAATAAATAACAGGCATATATTATCTTAATTTGTTGTTTATTGGGTTTGACGCACGTACGAACTCTTCTGAGGGTTATCTCTGTAGATAACACATTTAGCCGATATTCGTTGTGATATTATTAAAGGAGAACTTTTATATTTCAATATTAGAAAGGTGTTAAAGAAACATTTTAAAAATACAAGCACAGGATACCTCATTAAGTAGGTTGGTATTCGGAATGTGTAATGTGTAGTCTGGTTTGAGTTCAGTCTTGATAAGAACCAGCACATTTAAAACTAAAATAATTAATTATTTATGCAACTTCATTTGTATGCAAACTAAAAGCGTGTAGCTAAAGTGTTGAACAAGCATGAATAAATTAAAACAGGCCTGCTGGATTCAAGTTTGCATAGTAGAAATACTTAGGTTGTACTTAAACTGGCTTTGAATAATTATTATACAATCTGCAATTTTCATTTATTTAATTATATTTTTTTTTTTGCCATATACTAATAATAATTTTAAAATGTTTTAAAATGGCCTTGCTTAATTACTTGTCCACTCCAGTAAATGACTAACAAAAATAATTTACAGTAAAATCATTATAATTAAAGTATATAACTTAAATTTTCAACAACTCCAATGAAATTTACTAGAATATTTCTTTTGATGTGATTTTACTAGAAGAATATAATATAATACATTCTTTTAAATCTAAGAATGCTCGGGAAAGTAGAAACGTGTGATTTAAACATATAGCATAATATTAAGTTAATCTATATTTTAGATAAATCTAATATAGTATATCTGCGCTCGAGCCTGTGTTATTCGAACAGAGACAGTATAAAAAAAAAAAAAAAGGACATTTTATATCCCGCAAATTCAGAATGAATTACCTGCAAAAAATATTTACTAGAGTAGTGGTATGTACCTCATAAAAAATAAGCTCATATATAAAATAAATTAAAACTTTATGATGCAGCCAAAAATTTGCAGCTTTTTAAAAAAAAAAAATAAACGAATATCAAAATCCTTCTTAACAAGTGTAATTGATTTTTACTTATTCTGATTTTTATAAAAATCAATTTTGTGTGAAATGGAACGTATTAAGATTTTAAAAAACTATTAATATTTTTAATCTTGAATTTTTTCCCACAAACTTTCCGTGATTTTGATATTCTTGTTCGATCAAGTATAACCCATGAATGTAGTTCGCAATTGTCCATCTGATACTAATAAAAAAAAATGAACAGCTGGAGGACTGTAATAAACTCACAGCGAGACCCTAATCCTTGATAGATATTAACGACCTAGGAATTGTGGAAGCCATCCCAACCATTCAGCGCGACAATGGGATGAGAATAATTGGTTAGACAACATGATGATAATCAGGAAATATTGTGACATTGTAACACTAATAAAAAGTTTTGATCACTTAATAAAAATAAAAAAGGGAATGCCTTTATGTTATTATTATGAAAATATATATAATGTTATGACAAATTCAATTACTTTTTATTTATTTTTCACCGGTGTATTTGTTTTTTTTATACTGTTCACTATTGTATTTAATTAATTACACTGTTCATTCCACACATTCCTTTATTTACTCTTTAATTTTAATTTGTTTAATGCATACTCTTAAGATAATAACATACTTCTGTCTAATTTCTTAATCCATTTGAGTATTTACGTTTCATCACTGTATTTGTCTTGTAGCCTTCTATTAATTGTTTCATATTATTTTTAAAATTCCCGCAAAAAATCCATTAAAATCTCCTCCCCCACTTCTCTTCCATATACCCGACTATTTTTTTTTTTCCTTTTAAGTGTCAGTCTCCTCCTATGGTACTTGTCTGAGGTTAATTTTCCTCTTACCATCTATGTTATATATTTAATTATCTTGTATTAATATATTGTTATTACTCTATTTATCACTCCTTACTTTATCAACTGTTACTTTTCTAATATAATTTGCTAATCGGTTTTATAATGGTTTTATCATTTTTATTTTAACAGTTATTATTCTTCCAGAATATTGTTCACCTGTTTTTTAACTCATTATTATATCTAATATTATATCAGTTACTATTGTTTTCATCTTTAACTGACTTATTATTTATGTTTTTCTCGGTGTTCACATTAAGGTTTATTTTTATATATGCCTTTTTTATAATCCTACATTACTCCTTCTTTATATTTTTCATTTCGGCCCAGAGAAAACCTACAATGCGGGTCGAAACGTCGGCATTTAATAAATAGTAAAGTCGCCTTGCACCATCTCCTTGAAGTTCTGAATAATTTGCATCATTGTAAAAAAGATAACTAATAAGAAACTGATAGTGGTGTAGGTAGGTATAGTTGACCGTAAATAGTATAGTAGATAATAGATAGTATTGTTGACAAACTGTTTGTCACTAGCTGTCTATCATGACACAACAAACTGTTTAGCTCTGATGAAGTCCTACAACGTTGGCCGAAACGTCGGCACACAATAAAAAAATAAGTTACACTTATTATTCTTTCTTCATTGACCGCATCTCCCGATCAACTTCTTCTTCGTTCCTGATAGTGGGTTTATGTTTGTTTTCATCATTGGATGCGTGCCTAATAAAAATTCTTATAACAAATCAGAATATTCTAATGATATCCTTAAAGCATTTTTTTCAAATAAAAAAAAAAAATCTTACAGAAGATTACACCATTGATTTATTGGACCTTGCAGGAAGGAGGAAGGGAAAGGCAGCCGAAGAGATGGAGGAAGACCGCGCCAGCGATGGTCACGGACGGTGATCACAGAGGAAGCAGCTTCTAGGTCACAGCTCATGACGAAATGGGAAGATAACATAAAAGCCAGGGTCCTATCAATCCCAATATGATTGAGGCTATCAAACTCAAAACTTGGATTGAATAACAAGAATAATAAAACGAATTCTTAACGTTTCGGTATTACTCAAACCCAAATATCAGTGACGGCTTTACAATCTTTCTAGTTTATGTCAAAATGTGAACTATTAACAGTCCACTTTCGATTCATCGAACGTAATATTAGCGTTAGAGGTAATGAACTGAGGAGATAAGGTAGAGCTTACGTACACTTGATTCTCGTTCCTAAACCGTAATGCGCAACGCTCATCATGAAAATTTCATTTAAATTGTATAAATATCAAATGTAACAATTTGTCTACCCTCATATTTAAACTCACAAAAGAAAAGCGTTTTTCCTGTAACAACTTTGATATTTCTCTATTGGGGGGTGTGAACTGCAAAACTTTGCAAACTTACCATTTTGTGTTAAAATCGAGATAACAATGGTTATTATTATTCTTATGAGTATACTGTCATAATGAAGAGTCATAAATTGACTTCTTCCCTTATTCTTGTAGATTTCAAATTCAATAGTTGTTGCAAAACTTTATTTATCTAGCAACTGGTGGACTGATAAACTAAATTCAACACAATAGAATTAAAATAAAAAATGGAATTAAGTAGTATTGTATTTCACACCCTCATTTGTAAAAATATACACTACTGATTTACCGAAGCTGAGCTGCAAATAATAAAATAATTTACATATTAACAATAGATAAATAGGTTTATTCAAAAATAAAAATACAAGAGAAAATAATAGAGTAGTTTGCATTGGACAGGAAATTATTAACGAAATTCAATTATTTTATTTGTTTTTGAATGTTTACCGCACACACATGATTAAATGATGTTTATTCTCCAGGGACTGATTATTTTAAATTTTCAACTGCTGATTTCTTTCAAATCAGTCTATTGCAAAATCAAATGACAGCTACTGAAATCAGGCATAAAGTACGTGTATTTAAAATCATTTATTATATTATTTGATAATTTATTTCTATGATAATCAAGTAAGCAAAGCAAGATAACTTTTTTTTTATATTTAAATTAAGAAAAACGTTAGATGCTATCAACGGTTGAATATCAGTAACAAAGAATAATGAAAAACAACTTTCCATGACATACCAAATTATGGCTAGATAAAGTTTCTCAAATAACAACAAGTTCGAATGGTACTGGGTTGCTAGATCTATAATGGTGGATGCCGAAAAAGAGGCATAAAAAAAAAAAAAAAAAAATATATATATATATATATATATATATATATATATATATATATATATATATATATATAAGTGAATAATGTTATGCAAATAAAAAAACAAGAAAAGTATATAAGAAATAATATATCTTTCCAAGTTAATTTTCGTTTATTGATTTTCTTATCATTTTCTTATTCAAATATTTCTCCCCCATCATCAGGACATCTATATTACAACAGTAAATGATAATTAAATTATGATTAATTAGAATGCCATATTAGCAAGCAAAACAATAATTTCATGGAATATTCTTATTTTACCTCGAATCAGCAGACTTCATATTATTTCCTTGATTCTATTAATGCATATACATTATATTTTGTCATTTTTTTTTTTTTTAATTTTGAAGTAGAGAGGAGGGTTGAAATTAGTAGACGATAAAGGCAACAGTGCGAGAGTGAAAGGACACAATTAGTATTCCTTGTTATTAATTTTTAAAAACTGACAAAATATAATGTATATGGATTAATATAATCAGAGAAAGAATATGAAGGCTGTAGATGCGAGGTAAAATAAAATATTATATGAAATTAATGTATGCTTGCTAATGTGATACAATAATTAATTATAATGAATTCTTAATTACTGTTGTATAGTAATCTAGATATCCTAGGAGGAGGAAAATATCCAGAAACGATGAAAAAATTAAATGAAAACCAATATAGGAAGATATATAATTCACAATAGACCAACAATACATAATCTTCCAACGTATGAAAAATTTGAATTGGAAAAAAAAATGAAAAAAACAAAATAGTTATATGATAGTGAAAGGAAACAATAGTATTCCTTATTAAGTACGTAATTTAAAAAAAACTGTCAAAATATAATATACATGGATTCATATAATCAAGAAAATAATATGCAGGCTGCAGATGTGAGGTAAAATAAGATATTATATGAAATTAAAGTATGTGATATAATAATTAATAAAAAATGAATTCCTAATTATTGTTGTAATCTAGATGTATTAATGGCGGAGGTGGAGGAGAAATGCCCCGAAACATTGAAAAAATTATATCAAAATCAACAAAGGAAAATATATAATTCACAATACTCCAAATAAAATATAATACAAAATCTTCAAACGTATGAAAAATTTGAAATAGATTAAAAAAAAAAATATAGACATAGAGGTGATGTCTTATTTACTTCTGCTGAGTGGGGTATAAGATATTTAAAACTAATTAATTTACTTACGTACAGTCTCAAATTCAAATTCCGCTCTTAGCTACATATAAGTTTGTGTTCAATCTTCCAATACATACCTAGAAAGACAAAATAATAATATTAAAACAATTAATGACGATAATATTAAATATTAACAATAAATATACTCTAATACTAGAGAAGAGAAATATAACACCATCACGAGTCCTTGAATTTTCCAATGGTGAGTAAATATTTCTAAGCATATGCAATCATGGATTACGATAAAAAAAATGTAATTATAAATAGAATTATTTTTAAATAAAAGAGATTCAAACAAAATTAAAATATATGTTTCCTACTGTAACTGATATTCATAAATTTTCTGGAACTATTTTTAATAAGTTTGTTAGGTTTATAAAATAACAAACATTAGTTGTATTCCTTTGATTTTTTATTTATTTATTTTTTTTTTTTTTTTGACTTGGATAGTATATCGTCACAAAACGGTCAGAGTATTCGAAATTTCTAAATTCCTACTGTTTGGATTGGTAATAGTTTAGTATGTTATATTTTCTTGTAACTATATCATTTCATTTTTCATTCTTGGTGTTTTCGTCATTCAATAATTATTCAAAAATATTCCGAATCATAGGAATTTAATTTAAATACGCAGTTCAAAGAAAATGTTTTATATATATTTCTCTTGCTTCCACAATAAGTATTCATGTATATATGTTTTATTTTAAGGTCTCTTCTTTTATTTTAACTTATTTATTTTCTTCTATTCATTATTACTAATTTTATTTATTTATATTTTAATTATATGTATATATTTATTTAGATTATTTAATTTTATTTCCATTTATTTTTTTTTTTTATTATTAGTATATATATATATATATATATATATATATATATATATATATATATATATATATATATATATATATATATTTTAATGGTTTTATTTAAATATAATTTTTTTTTTTAACCTTATCTGCAAACTGTATTGGTAGTGCAGTGCGTTATGAACTGATATCGGTCAATCTTGGATATCCGACATAGTTGAGCGTATGCAGACATCACCTTGTCGTGGATTGCCTTTATAGATAAATAATAATAATAATAATAATAAAGAAAATGTACCTTATTTTTAATGTTATAGACGTAGACATTTTGGAGGTCATATCATCCTATCATCAGTTCGAAAACTTGAAATTTATAATATACAGTGAGAAGTATATTTGATATTTAAAAACGTAATTAAATTAAAAATTATGGAAATGGATCGGGTAGATAGATAGGATAGATCATCTAATAACTTTGTAGAAAAGTATTCATTTTTTTTCAATTATTATTACATAAACCATATAGGTAGGTATATTCATGGGACGTTACAGCAACTTTTTCGTCAATATCGACTTTAACTTTTCACATATGTAGTATATCAACGAAAAAATGCAGGGGAAAAAGTTATAACGAAAAGAAAATTTTATTTGCGCATAACTGAAAAACTAAGCATTTTATGGTAAATTATGTATGAAATATGAAATTTCCTAAAAACAAAACAAAAAATATCTAAATCGGGCCTCTAAAGATACAGTGTATCTCATATGGACTACAAGACCCTAGATGGAAAGCCGAGCACGTCCGGAAAGAGACGGATGCGACCGAATCTCCTCCCACCAAGCCGCCCGCCGACCTGTTGTTAAAAATACGCTGTGTAACAATGTATGGCAATAATATGACAGTAAAAATTAACTTAATAATTTGTACTTTAATATTATTTAATGGAAACAAAACAATTACATGGAAACTAAATGGAATTTTCAAGTAAACTAAACCGAAACTTTTTAAATATATTTTCAGCTTGACAAGCCAAATTATTTAGTGTACAGAATTGTCGTACAAAAATTGTCTAAAAAACTAATTTATTATATTTTCGTGAGAGAAGACTTAAAGAAGTGCATTCTGCTGAGTTTATTTCATGTAGTAATTATGTGATATCTTTAAAATTATGTTAAAAAGATTATTATTATAGGGTGGGGTAAGGGAAAGTTGTTGTGTAATGGGCGCACTGCACCAGATTTTTTTTAACCCTAATCCACTTATCACTTATCTCCTTTCTGTTACCCGGTCGACCTAAACGCATGTTAATAATAAAACTGGCCCAGGCATCTTCTACTTCACCAATAATATAAATTTAAGAAAATAATCGAGAGAGTCGAGAAAAACAAAACTACGACTAAAAATTTAAAATGAAAATATTATTTTAATAGAAAAGCCTTTTTTTTTTTTTTTTAAACTAATATTACTGATTTTATTATTATGACAATATGATCTTATGGAATCGGCTGTTACTGTTGATATGACCCCATTTTTAAATTTAAAACATTTGATAAGAATTTTTTTTTAATTAAATGGATTATTTACTGATATCAATTTTATTTTCAGATTTACAGCAATCGAAAATAAAATTAACTTTATCCGAAAGAACTCTAATCTAGATTTAAAGGATTTTAATTTCATAATTTACAATTATGTAACAAACACCAATTGTTACTTATAAAATAAATCAAATAAAACTTCAAGGACTGTCGTTACGGCGCGACAGTGATATAAGAAAATCGACCACCGTTGAATGGTGGACCCAGCCGAAGCAGGACAGAGCAAGGTTAGGTAAAGGCGTTACTGCACAAGGTAGTCCACAGGGACGTACTTCCTAATGGAAAGTGAGCAAAGAGTTTGCTACTCGTCTCGTTAGCTCTTGACAGCCACTTACCTTAAAACTTCAATCGAGAGACCGAATGAGGATTGAGGATGGAGGGGGAGGGAGATCGCGGGAGGTTTGGTATAGTTTAGAACAACAACGGGCAATACCAAATTAGATGTGACGACAAACAGAGTTTTAAGGAAATCTTTTCTTGGACTATATTCCACAATTGGGAAACTAAGAGAAATTCATATAATTATATTTGACCTTTTACCGACCTTTCACCTTTTCAAAGTAACTCATAATTTTGCCTGTTTATACCTTTTTTTTTTTGTCTTCCGGCTTTCCTAATGGTAGTATCCTATGGCCCCATTCCCTACGCGGTTTATACAACTGACATCCGAATCCATTCTAGCACTGACCTCTAATTATATGTCGTCAAAATACATATACTTGTGCATATTAAATTAAATGTAATATAAATTAGTATTATAAAACATTAATTAATTATGAATTTAATTAATACAAGAGATCAAATACATGTTGGCACTCACCAAGATTTAATTAAGTAGATTATATCAAACAGAAAAGGTTACATAACATAAGGTTACATATATAACGACATATAATTTAATATGTATAATAATTCCAAACTGTATTTTAAATTGATGAATTTTGAATGTTTTTTCTGTTTTTAGAACTGAAATTATAGAAATGGCAAATCATTTATCAATCTCTAATTATCATTCTATACCAGCATAAGTACGTCAAACTGGAATTTAATTCCAACAAATCTCATCAAGCCACTTTTACCAATCGTCGCTAATCCACATGCTGTCCAAATATCCTTTAAAAATGTCCCATTTATCCTCCGGAACAGATGAACTAACTAGGATTTCATCCTACATACTATATGGATGCTTGTCAAGATGGACATGGATTAATCCTCATACACGATTAAAATAAGTTACTGCTCATAAATTCCTATTTGATTATTATTTGAAATGAGATTCGGGACTCCCCGAAACCATAAAATTCTTCCAGTATCCACCAATGCTTACAGTCCAAAATCCTTTGAAGAATTTTTAATGCTCTTTATTATGTCACAAATAAAATTATCCATGAAGATCTCAGTATTCCATTTGACATTGTATCGTACTTCAAACAGGCGGCATAAAGTCAAAAGTAAAAGATCCTAATAGCTTCCTTCGATATATTATATAGAAGTTTTAAAAAATCGTTTAATATAAGATGGATATCAAAATTATTATAGGAAGATTCCAAAATAAGCCAAACGTCTCTAAAATAGCAGTGCATAACTTGCATTCAACATATAATCACATTAATATAGACCAAAATAGTACATCTTACTTCAACTGACTAAAAAAGACTAATCAAGAGATAGATCATCGTTCCAAAATAATTCAAAACTACTTAGGGAAAAGGTAACATAAGAACACCTTAAATTTAAGATAAATATATAAAAATTAATTTGTCGATAATCTTCTAAGTTAATATGAATCACATCATAACTAAAGCCTTCCTAGAAATAAATAACAAACTGTGAGACTGATAATAATAGAAGCCGATTTATCGTAAATAAATCATTTGAGATTAAACTCTTAAAAGGTAATCTGTCATAGAACCAATCTTCCCAGGAATTGAACGTTCATGATATTGCTTTCTCATGGACCCTTTATCGATCACAATTCTGTTTTCTCGAAAGTAATTTAAAAGAATGCATGTATACAAGAGGGTCCAAATAACGGCGGTCCAAAGCTCGTTTCCAAATAGTTCAATACGCCAAATTTATTTTTATATATATAGGGTGATGTGAGGTAAGTGTGTTTTCGGGGTAAGTGCCTGATTGTCTCGTTAAATCCAAACTATCAAGTGGTAAGAACTGTCCTTTACGGAGAAAAAAGCCTAAACACTGATGTATCAGAAAATATTTGTTCCAACTTTTTGATAAAGTGGTGTCTTTCAACTTTTGTAGTACAGCTAAAACGGTGTTTATCAACCGGCAGGCCTTATTTTTTCATTTGCCGTGAGTGGAATCTACAGGTGTTCTTCAAAATACTTAGTGATTTACATTTCTCCTTGACAGTTTTCTATTTTTTAAGCGCTATTTCGCAGCACCGAGAAAAACATGATAGTCGGGGCAAGTGCAGACCTCTGTTGTGTGACAAATGTGCGTGATGTGCACTAACCCTTACTATCATGTTTAGTCGAGGCAGCTACGGACTAGCGAATTAAAACAATCACTTTTTTTCAAAACATTTATTGAATTATATTCCACATCCCACTTACATAATTCAATGAGGATTGTAAAATGTGAATATTAGACAAGCTTTAACTTATTTCTATGATTATACTAATATAATAATCCTCCGGAAACCGAACTATTTTACACTTGCCCCAAAACCGCTCTTGCTTGAATAATGAGTCTTCCTGATACCTTGTACGCACTTACACCTTAATGCAAGGACAGGTGCGTGCTGAGTACTATTCAATTAAATTATCAATCTCATCAAAATGGACGTGGTTGAAGCGTAGGCTTGAATGTTATAATTAAATATAATCGTCTAAGGAACATTTAAAAAAAGTAAGGAAAAATCTAACTTCAAAAATAAAAAATTTACAGTCCTGTAAAGTAGAACTTCGTAAAGTTCGGTGCGCACTTGTCCCACATCACCCTACATATGACGCCCAAGCTATGCCATTTGGTGCTATAGAACAGCCTAATAGAGTTGGCCTATTTTGTAGTAAGGGTCGTCGGTTCGTTAAAAGAGTTCCTGATGCCCTGAAGAGCAGGGCAAGTTAATATATCGTGCGCACGATGTAATTTCTTCAAAGACTATGAAAACTCGGTTCACATTAGAACAGGCCTCCTGGAACGGAGTATGAAATATAAAAAGTCTAATGACCACTGGAGAAGAATCTAGAAGAAAACGTATAGAAAATAAAACACTAACAGACAAAATTAAAATTTCAATTAAACGAATTCATTAATATTTCAGTAAAATTTTAATCGTCAATGACCTGAAATATTTCTTTTATCCTTGCACCTGACCTAATATCATCTTTTCCTCCTTTGTTATCAATCACATACTTATTCCCCATAGCTATATCTAGGTGAACTAAGCGTTCTACTATATTTTACATATGGGTCGGAAAGTATTGTTAATCGAATAATCTGCGACACTCAACGATGGACAAGGTTCACAATCAAGCGCAGGTATAAGCATATATTATTTTTTTAATTACAAATTTATCATATCGTCTTCAATAAAAAAATATAGTTTAAATAAAATATTTCAGGGAAGTGGTTAGGCTTATTTTGTTTGAAAGGGAAATCTGATATTATCATATGTCAAAGCTCCGTGGATATTCCTGATCGATATCTTGAACAGAAGACAGATTCTCTCTTTTCGTAATTTTATTTTTTAAGGTCAGATTTAGAAATTTCAGATACATCGTATATTCCCGTTTGTATCACATTCAATACTTTCAAAGTCGTTTGGTTAAACTGAGATTAGAAAGTACTGGTTCTTTTTACCAGCCGGAAGGAGGCCTAAATTAATAAATTATCAGCAGCTTTAATCAAAGGCTTCCAACATTTTTTTTTCTTGCTTGTTGAATTCGGGAGTCCTAACTTTAAGTATAACTCGTGTGTAACATTTCTAAGCAAAATATTTTTTGTAGAATACAAAAATCGAATAATTAAAAGAATTTAATTCTTAAATGAAATATTCAATTATAGATATGGCAGTTAAGAAGGCTTCAGAGAGATTGAAGTTTTTTCTTTTTTTGCCTGCTGAAAAATTATGTTCTAATAAGCGGGACTGAAGATAACTTGAATAGATAATAAACAAAACCTTGCATAGCACTGTTCATTAAATAGACCGAACACAAAAATCCAAGCCTACAAACCAAACATTGGTATGACTGGTATTGCTATGTTATTCAGTCACTAACGGTTGTCTTCATTCAGGCGTCTTCCAAGAAGGCGTATTGCTTACTAATGAAGATGAGGCCGACGCTCAACAGTTTTCGCAGGAGTACAGTATTCTAAAACATTTTATTACAGCGACCCTTGATTTTTCGGAAAGCAACATTTTTTTGGTAACAGTCCTTCAATAAAAAGTGTGTACAGTATTTTTTAATCGAAAAATCATTTTTAAAAACCTACAACACAACGAAAAACATAAGCTATGATCAAACTAAAATTTATATTATGAAGTTTATGTATAGTTTGAAAATGCAGCATATGTATAGTTTGACAATGCAAAATGGTTATTAAAGAACAGATCCGCAGTTTCGGTTGACATGAAAAGCAGCTCAAACAGGTTCCTTAAATAGGAATAAAACGTCTTGTTAAGTCCAACTTCATTAACATTGCATAGAAAAAGTTATTCGCAATTATTCTTCAAAGTATTTAAAGATATGCTTCAAATTATTGTACTGTGGTTTCTTATTTTCAAATAATTATACGTCTATATAAAAATTATTTGAATTTAATATATTGTTTTTCTTTTTTTTTCCCTTTTTTTAGCCAAAAAACTTTATATTTTCCTCTGTCATTATAAAATACTGAGATATAGACATATGAAACCTCTGATCCGCAACCGTCGATAGAAATGTCGAGTTCTGAGGATCACCTTGAGGTGGCCTGTGACATTGGTACCTAATTTTTAAAAAATCGGCCCAGTAGGGAGGATTTTTTTTTTTTATCCAACTTTTGCATTCTGCACTTCCTCTTGAAACGCAAAACTTCAAATTTTAAGGAGAGGGTGTTGAATTTTTTATTTTTTTCTTGGTCGATTACTAAGGTTTATTATTAAAAATAATAAACGAAAAGAATGCTCTAAGACTTTCTTACATAAAATGCTATTAAATACCTACCAATGAGTAATTTATTAACAATTCATCATAGTCCAGGCGCGATAGTTTATTTTTTTAAATAAATTACCACGGGACGTTCTCAACTTATTAATTAGAAGAAAATAGTAGAAACAAAATTTATGTGTTTTATAAAAATCAATAAGTAGAAACATAGTAACAAAAATTCATAAAGATGCCGAAAAGTGTTTTTTTTTCACGTTTAAGATGTGAAAAAAGTTAATTTAGGAAAAATAAAAATTAGTACGCAATAACCATTGAAAATATGTAAAAAAAAATCAGTTTTAAACAATTGAAGACAGTCAACAACGATTCGCAAAAAAAAAAAATTAAAAACCGTAAAATGGCTGTCTATTTGGCCATATTTACATAAACTTATATTTACATAAACATATAAGATAGAATATTTAAATTTAAAGTATATTATGCTTCATAATTTTTTTTAAGTTTCACATATTGATGTTTAAAATTAAATGTACGATATATATGTTATATAATAGCCTAACTAAAAGTACAAATAATGATTACAAATGCTGAGATAACATAAGAACTATGGACTCTTTCCTCTCAATGTTTTTCAATGGACTGCAAACAAACTCATATGTTTAGGTGAACAATTTTTATTAATACAGAGGAAATCGAGATTAAAAGAATGCCAAATAATTTTGGAGCGTACTGAATTTCACAGACTTTTTTTTTAAGAGGATGGGATTATTAAATGGTATCGTGATCAAGAATATCCTGCAAAGGAAAAAATAAACATGAAAATAAAAATATCAGCTATAAGATTAAACAAAGGTGCGATGTAGAAATATAGTTACAAGGTGGCTTATGAAACCAGGAGCAAACAGGGAAATCCTTTATTACCCCAGATATCAAAGCTATAATAACAAGCTGAGTGGGATGTTAGGTAAACTGACGCACTCGGATTAAATTATATGAGCCATAATCTATTTATAGTTCCAGAGGAATTTAGAGGATTTATTACGTTTATTTCAGGTTCGAAGTAAATAGCTCCTAAGAGGATATATGTATGTCTTAATTAAAGCTCATTTAGTATCAAAAAGACATGTTGGTTTCTAGTGCTTGCATTTTTTATAGATATTATTTCAAAACATGAAAATATGTCTTTCCAAATGCGAATTTTAATTTATTAATATATTCCATTGAATGTTACTTATTGGAGTATTTTAGGTTACAATTCAATAAGCTTATTAATCCTAGAACAAATTGTTGAAAATACTCTAAATAAAACTTTTCTTTATAAAAAACATTTTATAAAACTATTTATTAATATTAAAAATTATAATCAGATACAAAAATAACTAAAGTACCTATTATAAATACAATAATAAAAGAACCAAACAAAAAGAACCAATTTAGTCTCTTGATTATGTTCATTTAAAAAATCAAGATAGTTAAACATAATAACATTTATAAAATATTTTTGCATCCAGCGTAAAAATAATTTAGATTCTTGCTGAAAGTTTTATAATTAACTTTTAAATAAAACATCTTTGCAATAGCATCATGAATATTTCTTTTTGAAAAATTCACATTTTTATGTTTGAATTATACCTAAATAATCAAGATAAAAAATTATTATTAGGTAATTCAGTTATGCATTTCATGTTTTATGTGTATCTTAATTATTGACGCATGTCAAACTGAAGTACTTCTCATATTCTTCAGGTACTATTTCTTTTTTGTCTTTATGCCAGTCTGCAATTCGAGTTAAAAAGAAATCCCAATCAGAAAGGTTAAAAAAAAACTTTACTAGAAAATATATACATAATAATAATATGTTTCTTTTAATATCGTATTTTCTATATAATGACATCTTGGTCAGAGACAGAAAATTAAACAAAAGGCCCGAAAAAGAAAGTTGGGTGGAGAAGGACAAGGCTACCCTAGTAACTCATGACAGAGTTAACTTATCGTCCCCCATCTCATATCTGAAAAGAATATCTTGTTACAATTATCGTGCTGTATGAGTTACATATAAAGAGAAAGTCTTGTGTTTTTTGGGGCCCTTGTTAAGGTTTTGTTATAACGTTTATTTATACTATGATTTATTTTTTTGATATGCCAGGCAGATATTAGGTAAGTTCTCAAAAATAAAAATTATCCTGATCAGCGCTCTAATTGGGTAATTGGATTCATATGAGCCAATATCGTCGTCACCACGTTTAAGTAAAGAATGGGAATACAACTACTATATATATATATATATATATATATATATATATATACACACATACATATATGTGTGTGTGTGTTATGCATAATCATTATACCTTATATACAACCAATCATACAAAATAAATAACCAATTATATATTTTGGTTTTATATATATATATATATATATATATATATATATATATATATATATATATATATATATTAATTATTATTGTATTGAAGTATTAATCTACTTTATTAATTAATACTTACTTTAATGAAGTATTAATACTTTATTATTTTTATCATTTTTAGTAGAAGGTTATATATAAGAATTCTGCTAATAGAAATCAATAAAAGCGTGTATATATATATATATATATATATATATATATATATATATATATATATATATATATATATATATATATGTATATATATACGCTTTTATTGATTTCTATTAGCAGATTTCTTATATATAACCTTCTACTAAAAATGATAAAAGTAATAAAGTATTAATACTTCATTAAAGTAAGTATTAATTAATAAAGTAGATTAATATTTCAATACAATAATTTCCATATAAATATTCCACAGTCGTATTATAAAAAGTTTACGAAGTTATAATAACATTTTATAAGATAGTTTTAAAGTATAAACATAAATATACAGTTTTTTTTAATATGATTGAGCCATTTACTACAGGAATATTGACAAACAGCAAAGTACTAATGTATCTTATAATGTATTTTTTTTCTTAATAAATAAGGTATGAATTTATGAATATTTTCGACATCTCTTGGATGAAGAAGATTGTAAATAGTTGCAATTTATAAAATAAAATAAAACAAATTAACAAAATCGCGTTAGTCCTATCTCAAATCATTTTTTTTTTTTTAAGTATCAATTATATTTTTTTAGAGTACACATTGTAAAAGCAATAAACAATTTATTGAAGGCAATAAAATGAACGGCGAAGAACAAACAGAGCAGGTGTTGCCACAAGATAAATTAAAATGAAGCCATTAACCAGCAAAACCCACATGGGCCCAATCAGTTCAGTTTCTATTGGCCATTTAGTCAGGCCCAACATATGTGCACCATCTGCGGATTACCTTCATTTGTAATTACCGAAAATACGGGTTTGTTAGGATAGTTTAGAGGTCTACTTGATAATAATTAAACAATAATAATAATGCATAAAAAAGGCTATGCAAGTAAGTGCTATACTACTATTTAAGTCAAGTAATGGTTCTTTTTTATCTAATTGTTTAAAGATAAATAAAGATATGTTCTAAAATTTTCAAAAACACAAATTAATTCTCTTAAATATATTTTTTTAAATTTTAATCTTTTCAATATAAACTTTCAAATATAACATTTAAAAATTATATGGTGAATAGTTAATCACAGTTATAATCAACAAGATGGCCGGATTGGCGGTCAACATTTACACAAAAATAATAAAAAAGTTGTTTAATGAATGCCGACGTTTCGATCAACATTTTACAAATGCATCAGGGCTATAAAGAATAAAATACAATAAAAATCTATAGAAGTTTATAAAATGAAAGTAAATATAAATCGTAGAATAAAAGAAAGATTAACAGTGATATAAATGCAATCAAGAACTTACCTCTGACTAGTTAGAATAAAGAAATATGGAAAAATAAATAAATAAATAGTGTAAAAAATAAAGTTTTTTGTTTTTGCTCAAAGAATTTTTGATACCTATATTTCTTTATTCTATTTTAGTTTATTTTCAAAGCTCTTAATTTATTTAACATCGTTGTTATTTTTTTATTTATTTTTTTAAATTAAATATTTAAAAAAATAATGATAATAAATACAGGTTTGTTAAAACAAAAATTTTAAAATCTTGAAAATAGAATAAAAAATCGTTTATTTTAATAAAAAAAAATAACAAAAATACGAATGATTATATGTCTCATTTCGATTTATATCTTTTTTTTTAACGTTGAATCTGGCTCTGAAAAATCATTTATATTCTGAATTTAGAAAAAGAGGTCATAAAATAACGTAAATAAATAAAAAAGATCCGACAGAGGAAAATTTAAGATTTGAAAGCAATAAGAAATATGCTGAGTAATTTTTGTATATATATATATATATATATATATATATATATATATATATATATATATGTGTGTGTGTGTGTGTGTGTGTGTGTGTGTGTGTGTGTGTTTGTGTGTGTGTGTGTGTGTGTGTGTGTGTGTATATAAAATAATAAAATTCGCGTTTGATTTGCTTAATTCGATTTTTTTTTTCAACCGTACTTCTGAAAATACTCCCTTTACCTCAAATAGTTTAACCAGTTAAATATTTGTATATCAATGACAATTGTAAAACTTTTATATTATATTATATCACCGATTTACAAACAATGATAGCAATAATCTGAGTTATGCACGGAAAACAATGATGAGGGATCCACATGGTGGACACAGCTGTTAATTGATTGTGAATAAATGATTCATTCAATGATTAATGATGGCTAATTAGGTAAATGATATGAGACAATATTATGCTATCGAATCACTCTTGAGTCAGTGAGCGAAGGTGAGCAAGGTTTCATCAGACTGATGATATATTCAACTCTAATAGTTGAAAACCTTAATGTTAAATAGTAGTAGTAGTAGTAGTAGTATAGTAGTATAGTAGTAGTATCTTAATTTATAATTAGTAGTATTCTCAATAAAGATGTTGTAATAAATTTTGTGAAACGATAATGGAGGAAAATAAAGATCGGAAGACTAGTAATAACATTTCTTGCAACAGCTCCAATAACCCAAGAAAATATGAAGTTTTTTTTTCTGATTTGGCGAGAAAAAAGTACTTCAGAGAATCAACGCAATACCTATCATTCGATTTAATTTTTTACTCCAAAATTAACGATCATTTAAAAACTTGAAGGCCACCTCTCAATTTTCTGTATTTCTTAGTTTTTAAATATTAATACGATATTAAAACTCAGGAACAACTAACCTTCTATTCATACTTTAAAGATGAATTGATTTTTGTAGCAATCTTGGATTATAACTCGATGGCAAGTGGATTTCGAATAGCGAAAAATATTAATACAAATTTATTTCGCCTACATTAGATTAATATTGAAAATATAATTCCAGAAATTACGAAATAAAAGGTTTGATATTTTCATAATGATTTAAATAAAATTGTTTTAAAAAAATCGTAAATTATACTATTAATTAATTTCACAATTAAATCCCATAAAATGTTTATTTTTATATTTTACTATTGATTAGGAACTATAAAGCAAAAAAAAAATAAAGCTATTATTTTTTAATAATCAATTAAATTATTGTATATTTCTATACAAACTGCAATTCTTAGTTTATTTTACTGGAAAAAAAAATACAATAAAGAAAAAATAGCTAACATTTTAGGGAACCGCCGAAAACGTCAGCAATAGTTTACGTGACTCCAAGAATTGAAAATAAAATAAAAAATAGTTTGTGAAATGGAATAACATTGCATTTTCTTTTAACAGATGAAAATGTGGGTCAATGATTGTTAAGCTTATAGAAGAAATGTTATAATAATGCTTTTCACTACTAAACTTGATATTCTTGCTTAAAAAAAAGGAACTTAATGGACATTGTTGGCTCAAAGCATATGATCAATACCTTTTTTATGTCACACACAAAAAGGAAATAGAAGTTAATTTGATATGATACAAACGTAAACGTAAATATATGATAAGAATAAATTTAAAATTCCAAGTTTATATAATCCAAACCACATAATGTTCAATAGGGTAAATAAATATTAAACAGTGATCTGCTGTTTATGAAATTGTCATATGCATTTTTGAATGCGCAAAGACATACCTAATGAAAAAAATAAAAGACATCCTTCCTACTCAATATTTTCTATTAATTTCCCAACACTCTATTCTGCAGCACATATAAAAGCTGGAATACTTCAAGGATGCACACTTGGCCCATTATTTTAAACGCTATGCACTAATAATATTTTATAGTACGCTCAATGTTTAAAAATATACATTTGCAAATTACATTAGCATTGTTGATACTGATACACAAGTTCATTCGGAACAAATTTTAACCTTGGATAATTTAAGAATATCGATGTAAACTAAAAACTTATCTCCTTAAAGACAAATATTAGACTGTATGTTAGATATGTTAGATTTGTAATATTGCACATAACCATACAGCACATATCCAGACATTCACTATACCATGTATCCAACTGAATAGTACTTCAGACGAAAGGAATACCGTCCCTTATGTTTCTAATTATACTCACACCGCCGACTCGAAAGAATGCCGCAACTAAATATACTTTGGATTATTTGGAAACTTGGAATAAGCCAAGTGAAATCAAGGCTAGTAACATATAATACTGTTAGAATGTAACAAAGCTAGGATGAAACCATGTAATGGATTTTTAGATTATTTACTAATTGCAACCATCTACCGTTGTAAATTTTAAAAATAAATTAATATATTAGTGTTGTATATATTACTTAACTAGATAGATATTATGGTTTATATTATATTATAGTAGATATAAAACAGAAGTCAAGTAAATATCAAGCAAGAGATCATCAGCGCTGATAATAACTTTCTAATTACTTCAAAAATATCATCTGCAGCCATTGCAAAATGAATACAATCTCATGAGTAAACAACTCGTACGAATACAGATACATAAATTATCTGCAATTCTCCGAGGTTGCAGCTGAGATCACTGACCCAGAGTTTCCAAACCTGTTATGCAAGAAGCCAGAATCCTCGGTCGTGCAGGAGTTCTGCAAGCGGTTCCTCTGTGACCCAGTCCTGTCTTCTAGTGAGAGTGTCGGTCATGCGTTCCATCCTAGTGCGTTTCTGCTATTTAATTTTTTCTAAACGCAATGGGAATCAAATTCGCAACACAGTACTGCTATTTAGCATCCTCATTCTCCACTCAAAAAAAAAAAAATAAAATAAATAAATAAACTCTATACTGTTCTGAAAAAATTAATTAAAAAACATTATACTATAAAAGAGTATTTTCACAGTTATTTAGAGGTCAGTCAAAAAAGTTTTTTTTTTTTGGAAGCGGATTTAATTATATGAAAATTGAGACTATTTTCGATAAATGAATATGTTTTTTACTTGAATTAAATTCCACAATACAGCATACTGCTGCTCTAGTTTAACAGTGTAACATTCCAAAAAAGGTTAATTTTGAGATAAGCATGTATTCTAGTAATAAGGGGAAGATCTATGCAGTACATCACTGTAATATCTAAAAAAATGTAAAAAAATTATTTTGAGGTATTACAATGATGAACTGCATAGGTAATTAAATATTACTGAGAATACAGGTGGTATCTCAGTATTAACCTTTTTTGAGGTGTTACACTATTGCACTGGAGCAGCGATATGTGTGAAAACTTCCAAGGAATTCCTAACCAGTTCACGTTAGCACTCATTTAAAAAAAAAAATCCATTTTTACTTCACGAGGCGGTATTTATTTGAATTGCAGATAAATTGAAATTATGAAAAAGCTTTTTTTTTTATTTAATTTTTTTTTCTTATCCTCCGTTTATTTAAAAATCTCTTTTACATACATAAATGAACAATATGTATACAATGTTATGTCTCAAGTTCTTACATTACCCGAAGGTATTCCAAGGCAAAGCTGCTTAAATGTCCGCTGCGTACAGAGGTTTCACATGGAGGCATTGGCCTCACTAATTTGTAGTTAATGGGGAGGAACCAGTCTGCTGGTTAAGGAATAAGGAGAAATGGGTTTAGATTGCAGTGTCCAAACCCCTTCCCACGACGAGCTCGTCGACCAAGGGACAGAGCCCTGCCACCTCCCAGGCCTTGGTGGTGGGGCGACGTCTCTGAATAGAGGGTTGGCACAGGCCTTCAACCCATCAAAGAATTTGACGTGCCTCCGGCTTATATATTTCGGCACTGAGGGTAGCTGTATCTCCTCGTAGTTAGTGGCATTTCTCACTTGTTGGAGTGAGGTCTCACGGACGATCCGCCGAAGAACGGAGTTCTGGAAGCTCTGCAGTCTTTGTAAGGTGGACTTATACATGTGCCGGAGCAGCGGTGCACCGTAGAGCATGGTTGGCCTTATAATGGGTTTGTAAATTTGCAGCTTCAGCTGCAAAAGTGAGAGCTGCGGTGACGTGAGCAGATAGTGAAGCCTATGCGAATTCAGCCGGGCCAGCTGGACTCTCTCCCTGACGTGGCTGGAGAAGGTGAGGTGCCAGTCTAAAGAGACACCAAGGTAGAGAATAGAGTTGGAGAGAGATTGGTCTGCCGTTTCCATCTTGAATCTCTTGGGCAATGGGTTCTTCCCTTTCTGAAAGGACATCACGTGGCGTCCGTCTTCACCGGATTCATCCTGATGCCATTCAGTCTGAAGTCTTGCCGCTCCTGCGCCTTCTCGAGGGCCCTGCTGGCGTTAACGCTGTTGGCGTAAATGCCGATATCGTCCGCATAGGCTCTTACTACTGCTCCTGGATGCTGCACCGAGACCACTGGTGCCGTGAATTCAACAACGAACAACATTGGTCCCAGTAGAGACCCTTGAGGTACCCTTGAGTGTGAGGTAGAGACTCTTACCTCCATAGACGGTATCGTGAGGAGGCGATAGGCTCTCGCCGACCCATACATCGAAAGATCTTTCACTAAGATAGCATCCAATCAATCGGCATAGGAAGGCAGGAAACCTGAACTCCCCTATACGGCGGAGGAGGAATGTGTGCGACACATTGTCAAAGGCCTATGAGCAGTCCAAGAATATAAACGCCGTAGCTCTGTTCATCTGCATATGGTCTACGGTGTGGATCTGCAGATTCACAAGGAGGTGCTCACAGGAGACCCCTCGTTGAAAACCAGTCTGCTCTTGCTGAGAAAGCTCTTGGACTTTAGGAATATATTAAATTAGCTATCAAAGTTTTAATATCATTGAGAAGGAAAGGATTGGGATTGCGTTCATAAATGAAACACGCAGAACTGGTTTAATGTGTACTGAGGTCTCAGTCAATGTTGTAGACCTTCACAAGACTAAGAAAAACATGAAATATGGAAGTTATTTTTATGTTTTCATATTCCCCGTTGTAATCATACGATAGTTATTCATCTCTTTTCTATTATTTTCATACTTATCTTAGCTCTATTTTTGTAATTTATGTTAAAAGAATCTAAACAATTAATCATATTAAAATATTTCTTAATTACGCTCCCCAGGCCACCACGACTTCAGAGATACATAATTTTCCTCCTACGACAAAGCGTGTCATAGCGGGCGGTTCCACCCACACTAGCCCAGGCCTTCCTCAAGAATTCGTGCTGTACTTCTCTCCTACCTAGAGAAGTAAAATAATCTTTGAAGCACTATAGAAAGCTCGAAAGTATTCAACGTAATGTATTGGTCAAAATGGTGTAATAGGTATTTGAATTAAGCTCCTTATAATTCTATATAAAAAAAGGAAATACAACAACAATAAATTTTATTAAAAATTAGTATTAAAAAATAAAAAGATTGATTGTTTAATATTCTATTACCAACTAATTTGTAAATAGGTGGTAGACTAATCTGTTAAATGAGCACATTTATTCCTAAAGTGATATTTTGAATAGAGTTAAATGTAAATAAATTATAGATTGGTTAGATAATTATTTTTTTACAGTTTTCTTCTCTTTTCAGACTGAAATACAGCCTTATATCATTATTTTAGAATCTTCTTTATACGCCAATGATCTCTTAATGAATTTATAAATCTTATTAATTTATTTTATTAATTTCATGATTCATTAGTGTTGCATCTTTTTTATGTATAAATTCATTATACTGTAATCATATCTAAAATGATATGAGCAGTTCTTTTTTCTAAAATTTAACAATTTTTAATTCTTTTGTTATTCTTGAAATTGTATTTATTTAATTTTTAAAGTTGTTACATATTTATTTTTATGGTTATTTATTTATTTTAATTTTATTAATATGCTGATTTATTTATTTTCATTTAAACATTTATTTTTATTTTCATGCAAACGAAGCTAACTCGTTAGATTTTCTCTCTAAAAATTACTTGAATTATAATTTAATATTATAATATAAAAAAGACACCAAGGTATCCATACAATTTAGAGAGCTATTCCAGATCCTGTGTGGGCTAACTTTAAATTGTGGGAGGGAAAAAGAATAAGCTAGTTCCTACTCTTCACTAAACAGGTTGGTAACTAGTAGATAATACTCCGTCTGTGCTATAACTGAAGTAATAGGCGCTAAAACAAATGAATACAAAGCATATTTTATAAATGTCAGTATACGAGGTTTTTTTTTAATGGTAGTTCCTACACAGATAGATAAAATCATGTCCGAAACATTTAGCAATAGATTATCTTTTTTATTGGACAGCAGTGTTAATTAGGTAACGGTTCATAATTCATAAAAAGAACCTAACAAATCTTAACATGTCTAGCAGTTCATAGCCACACAATTCTTGCCATATATGATCAATTCCTTTCTCTAACAGACCTTATGTGGCTTTCTAGCTAACTAGCTCCAACAAGAGAATTAGCATTTGCATAATAAAACTTCTAGTTTAGGCTACGATAAATAATTTAGAAATGCTGGCATATTTCATAGCTAATGATTTAAACTTATAGCGTGATAATGTCTTTTTTTTTTGCTATGACTAAACAAAACCATGAACAAAGTGAATGAATAGATTTTTAGATTTGATTTCAAAATTAAAGGAAACCTTATGTAGATTGCTTGTGAGCCCTCTGAAAAATCTTTGGAAGTGTATATTTCGAGTAGAAAATACTTTAACAGCGTGTATACCAAAAACATGCATTAAACTCCACATCCACATTATGTAGGCGATATTTTTATTCTAGATGCAAAAAATATTTCAATGAAGGTAATTTGAAGTAAAGAGGGAAAGCATAAGGGAAATTTCATACAAAATAGTACAGGTAGTGTTTCTAAATATGATTATATTCCAGAACAAACTGAACAATTTAAAATTATAAAGTTTATATCACATCAACAAAATACAACATATTCTAAAAGAAAAACACAAATTTTCAGAAATAATGGGTATGAGTCAGGAGATTTGTTTCGATCTGTTATGGAACTGGTTTAACCAACTAACGGCGTGGGAATTAGAGTAATAGTTTTCAATACTAAAAAAAAGAGTTTACACCAAATTAAATTGAATTCGAGTTAAATAATTTGAGTTCTTTTAATTAGAGATGGGCAATAATACTCTTAAATAAAGATTACTAAGTATTTTTAGCCCATTTTAACTTTTAATTTGGCGATATAATTTTATTTTTATTTTTATGAAATGAAGTTTTATCGAGTAATCAGGACAAAAGTCCTTGTGTACCTAATTGAAAATTCAATTTATCGAGTTATAAATATGGGTTACAGATATTTGACTTTATTAGTAAAAAAATGTACCTAGCAGCACAGTTAGGGTTTTGTAGGGCGCGTAGCAAATAACAATACAGTGGTATATTGCTCAACAAATTATTGTGAAATATATTAACTAATAAAAATTCTTAATGAAAAGCATAATTTATTAAGTGATTATTGCTTAATAAATTACTTAGTTCGTTAAATAATAATTTTTTGAATCAGATCAAGCATCATCCCTCAGAATCCATTGGAATCCTAACACTTCTTTTTTTTATTTAAAATCTAGTTATATAAATTAATAAAAAGTCCTCATAATTTAAATATTAAATCATTAATCTATAATTATAAAATAATCTTGAGTGTCTTTTCCTTTTTGCGTTTATCATAATTGGCAATTTTGTTTTGGATTAAATATTTCTTTTTGAAATATTTTTAAATATTACGGAATATAAAATTAATTTTGTCTTTTGAATTTCAGTTTTTCCTTCGTTAAATCGCTTTACAGCCATTAAGGTTATAGTTTTTGAGCCTAAGTCGATATTTCTTATTTTAAGTATCACACAAACACACAAAAAAGGCTAATTGGTTCCCCATCCAGTTTATCCGCAACTGAAAAAAAAAAAATGCATAACGTAAGAATTCAATGATCGGAGTTGCAACCATTGCCGAGGAAAGATAATAAAAAACAAAACAAACGTTTTTAATTGGGGAAAAAAAATTAAAATTAAATATGTAAAACGAAAAAATAAATGTTTTAGAGAGATTACTCAGAGAACGAATCCATAATCGATGAGTAATTTAAAGGTTCGGTACTGATTCATTCATGGCTGACAACTCAAGAGTGACAGTTCCTCATACTCTACTTCCTAACTCTAGTTCCTGGAAGATCGAGAAAACAATTGCTAGAGCCCAAGTTTCCATCTTCAACATGAAATGGAATAACCTAATTTAAATTGAAAGCAACAAGTAAAAGAAATTTCATTTTTCTCAAACTCCTTATTCATACCGTGCAATAATCAACTTTTTAGGGGAAAAAAATACTGATTTTCACACCTTTCAGCTACCCAATGACAGATACCCTCTAATTGCAATTATGAAATTATATTATTCAATCCTTAATTATAAATAAATTTAAAATGAAAAATGTATGAAGCGGTGAATGTCACTTATGCGATATCAACTTTTAAACAACCATTACCGATATTCTTCGTAATGTTAGTAAAAAGTTATATAATGAAGAAATGTTTTAAATTACCTTTCTTAGCCTGTCGATCGAAGAACCTCGCAAAAAAAGTTATGGTCATATTGCTGTATGACCAGCAGTATGGTCATACAAAACCTAACGCAACTATGAACTTAAGTAAGTGAGATGTGGATAAAATCAGAAAAGCGCTCCATATCGGAAGACCAGGGATACACCAGCTACCTGTACCAACTGTCAAGAAGCGCATACAGCAAACTATTAGGGATGCTAGGAAGTACTCAGAGATACGCGAAATTCCCAATACAAACCTTATTTAAGTTCTGCAGCTGGCCAACTAACCGCACCATTAGAATCGTCACGGTTTTCTTCCATTTCAAGAATCTCCTCAGCCAGAACCAGTGAGCGGAACGCAACACCAGCTTCGACCGCTTAAAGATTACAGCAGAAGAATGTAGCCGTGCAATGTATGAGGTAGGGCATTACTCAGCCGGAACTACCAAATGAAAACGTCAATCTTCATGTTTTTTTTATTTCTTAAATAGCCTTACCCGATTCCTTTTCAGCCTTCTGTCCAGTTTATGGGCCATAAATCCTTAACTGTGGGTTCTTTGTCCATCCTCTGGAACACTAACGGAATACTTCAACATAAACACGAACTTGACAAAGTTGGCTGCGATGATGGAAATATATTTGTTTCATGATAATCTACTGTCCAATTCGATAATCTATTGTTCCTGAGGACAACCACGCTCACCAAAGAGACTGGGGTCGAGGAACGCCAATGCTTTCTCAAAACTCGTCCGTCCAAGATACAAGAAGAAAATGTGGAATGGAAAGTGGTTTATGAGATGCGGGACATCCTCAAGGCTTATATCATATAATGGATATTAGTATGCGGGCCTTGACGGAGCTGACTGCATCAGTTCCGGTCCAGCGATCTAGGAAACAGGGAAAGTGATTACAGCTTAGCCCCTTGTCTTCCGCTGCATCTCGGATAAAGAGTAAGATCTTGGTGATCAAATCGATGTGGGCATTATGCTCTGATGTAATAAAAAATATCCCAAAGAAAATACGTTTTATCTTCAAGCAAAACTACGTGTGCTTCATAATTGATACTACATATGAGATCATACTGAAATAATAAAATTCTCTAATATTTTATATATTTTAGGTAAGATTTTATTTTTTTTTTTATTCTCGTATATTATACTATTTTATACCTATACTAGAGGAAGCGTAATTGACAAAAAATCCAGTATTATGTTGCATTATATATTACACTTATTTGGGTCGTCATTTATTTCTATATTCACTTATTTCTAAGCAGTTCTCATTTTCCTAACAACAGAACCGTTTTCAATGAAACATTATGGATAATTAGCAGTTAGGTAGTGCAGAATTAGAATCAACGCGAGAGAGAAAAGGGTTTTAAGAAAAACTTGTCGAGTGCAGAAATATACACAAGAAGATAGAACAAATTTCTAGCGTTTCTAGCATTATATTGTTATTTAATTTTAACATGTAAATCCGATATAATCTGTTCGCATATTACTGAGAAGTAAAAAAAATAATTTATTATTGTTTGAAGAAATCTCATAATGCCATCATATGGACTTTCAACTCAAAAAAAATTCGTGGGCTATTTTAGAAAAGTAGAATGTAGAAATCATGGAATATAATTACACAGGTCAACGATGAAAAAACTTTTGTACTGAAAATTATTATTCCAATAGGTTTTAGGGTGCTGAATCCAAATATGATATTAAAAAAGCTGTATCACCCACAATTTCTTCACATTTTATAGTTGTGAAACAATTTGTAAAGGCTTTGCCTAAAGATGGACCATGTTCCAAGTATCTCTGCCAAAAATTCCACGCCTTTCAGAAGCTAAACTAAACGAAGGCGTCTTTGTCGGACCTGACATTACAAAAATGATGTTTGATGTTAACTTTGAATCCAATGTGACCTTGAATGAGAAAGAAGCATGGGTATCATTCAAGCAAGTCATTACAAAGTTCTTGGGAAATGAAAAAGAGCCAAAGTATGTTTCTATTGTAGCTAACATGTTACAGAAGTTTAAAAAGTTAGGATGTTTGATGAGCCTGAAACCTACGGAAAAATATGGGTGATACAAAAAAACTAAGGCCAGATTTAGATTCAGCACATAAAAATCTATAAAGATCAACTATTAAAGTTAAAAAAAATTTTTGTTGGCCTATGTTATTTTTACCACAAACATAGTGTGAGTGAAAAATAATTTGAAGCATTAATAATCTTTTACAAAATACTTATTAAGCTTTTTAGAAGGATTCATTGTTATTTATTGCTTTCCTTTTTTTTGGAAATTTTAAATAAATCATTGAAAAAGAAAAATATTTTTAAAAATTAAAATTAATGTTAAAAAAGTTTTATTGACAAATATTACAATCTTCCACTATTCGAGGGCAATAGGTAATACTGATGTGCACCTTATTTATTAGAAAACCAAAATGAAATAAAAATAATGATAAGTCAAAATTAAATAAAAACACTTAAATAACATCCATACTCATTGTAATATTAACACGCGATCTGAGGACCATCGAATTCCTCCCCACGTGTGTGAGGTGTAAAGCAGGATTCTACGAGATCATAGCGCTTCTCTCTCGCAGCATCACTGCCACACAAAACCAGTTGAGGCTAATTGTGAGTGATGCAACGGCGAACAAGCTAGGTATGAGGAGGATTTGGCCGTTGTTCCAAAGGCCAAGTTTATCTTACAACAGATTTCGTAGCTACTGCCGTTTCAACATTCGAGGAGGGTTGTAGGGATGGGTAGAGTTGGATACGGATTGAACCAGAGGATTTGGAAAATTGGAAAAGTTCAGACGAAATTTCGAAAATTTCGCTGATATGAAGACAGGAACATAAGGAATATGAAGATCGCGATCTAAGATATTGTTGGAGACTTAATTGCAGTAAAATTCTAGTCGAGAAACCACATACGGTTTAAATAAGAAAATGAAGTTCGTATGGCAAAAATAGTTCCAATGACTTTGCTTTCTCTAAATTTGAATTTGTAATTTGCTAGCCTCCGAGTAATGGGCATTGTGTTACCATTTACAACGTGGGGATCGGATAGTCAGAATATCATTTCGGATATTTCTTTCAACAAATTAGTAAATCTTGTTTTTCCTAACATAGGTATAACCAAAATCACATTGTCAGCAGAAGTGTGATACCTACCACATAACTGTCAAATCCCAACTATTTAAAGAGGCAATAAACGTTTAAAAAATAAAATTTTCATCATATTATGGTGTTTTTTTTAATGATATGTACTAGAGCAAGTGATATACTATAGAGTAGAAAAAAATAAAATTAATTGTTGTGCATAAAACGTACGCAATAATAAAATAACTCTAAATCAAAAAGTTTTGTGCTTACTTTGTTTCACACTTTTGCCAATGACATAAATTTTAGAACCATTTCCATGGTAATTTGTCACTGTAAACTATTAAAATTTATACTCAAAATTTATGCGAAGTTTGTTATTAGTAACTATTGTTTATAGATGTATAATGGCGTAAAAAGGAACTTACATAATATAGAAGCAGTATGATATGAAAAACTAGAGTTATGAAGAATAAAGAATACTAAATTTCAGTGCCTTATTTATATAATACATTTTCTGGAAACTTGATGTTTTTATTATTTTTCAAAATTATTTAGTCAAGGAAAAGTTATATAAAAGTATTTAAGATGGGTTTTAATCTTCAGACTAAAAACTCTTTTTAGCAGTTGTTAAAACTTTTAAGACAAAAAAATAACTGCTTCTAAGGAGTTAGACTTCTTTCCAAATTCAAAATAGATATCAAAATGTTGAAACATGAAGTGCTTCAGTAGAAGCCAAGTTTGACTGCTATATTATCAGATACGGAAATGAGATAGCTGCAATGCTTTATAGCATCGTGTTATTAACAAATATTTCTACTAACGAAATTTTCTCCACCTTAAAAAATCAATTTTTTTTCTCAATTTAAAATTAAATTATGTAGAAGTTACTGAAATAATATTCATTAACTTCGTTTCAACAAGCTCTAAGTGGTTAAAAAAGCCGTAAAAGGCAAAACTAATGAAAGTGCAATAGCGAAATTTAATGCCTCGATCTCGCTCTCAAATTACACCAAATAAAAAATAAAACTGTCATTTTTTGGGCTATGTGTTTCAGCTGATTTAAAAGCACAAGGAGGCAAATAAGGCACAAGCTTGACTGATTTCACTTTTGAACTTAGAAACCTTTAGGAAACCCTTAGTATGAAATTTCATCCTTAAAAGTAACGTCACTTGAAGTTGCACGCATGGCGTAGCCCAAGAATCACTTCGGCATTACGAGAGTGAAAACGAAGAAAGTTCACTCATGCTCAAGATTATCTCACTACCCATAAGCACATGCTTTACGACTCGTTTCACTTCTGATGCATATGTTTTTTATTGTAAATTTTTTTTATGACCGTTAATTATTCATATTGTTTAATTAACTATCGATATTTTTTATTTTTTAAATTAATAAATATATTAAAAATATAATACTAAAAAATACAAATATTATATAAAACGTTTAAATGTTTATAATAAAAATAAATTATTATAATTTTTTTTTCATGGTATATAAATATAAAAAATACCTTACAATATTAATTTCAAAAACCAATGAAGGGCATTATGGTTTACAAAATAAATTATTAAATAAAAAAATAGTAAAAATATAAACTAATACATAAGATTACACAGATTATAATAAATTAAAAGTCTAATTCATTCAATATTTTTTGAAATTTTATTCAAAATCGAGTATAATTAATGTGGATAAGATCCCCATTATTTATAACATCCCCATTTATTTATGATTTGAAAATTAGACGCATTTCAACTCATAATTAAATATCGACTGAAATAGTTAGTGCTAGCATTTTCCTAATAAAAAAATTCCTGAAATAATGTGGTTTACTGAAAATTATGCGACTAATATGAATAAAAATTTAATAGAACATGAAAAATGTTAAATTGTGAAGTTATTAAATCTACAATACAACATCTCTCATAAAAAAATATGGCTATAAATATATATTTTTTAATTTCTTATATTTAACCAAGTTTATAACATTGGAAGTACAATTGTTGGGAAAATGAGATCTGTCTCAACATTGGAAATACGTGTTAATTGTTTGAAGTTTGTGGCCAACTTGAAAAATCTTGCATATTGATTGAATGGAAAATAGCGTATTTAGTTTCAATAAAGAAAATTCGAATCTAGTAGATTTTCTTAATTGATGATCATTAAGTTGGGAGCACAACGTGTTTATTAATGTTGTAGTTAAAAGTGAAATTTAATAAATAATGTATGATCAATATTTACAATTAAACGGTGGCACCACCGACAAATAGACCAACTACTTGTTAAAATTCTTAGTAATAACTTAGTCACTATCAATAGGCTTTTTAATAAAAATACATATTTATTAAATAAGCAATTATGATTTTTTTTTAATAATAGAAATGAGGAAGCTAATTCCAAAAGGTAATAAACTAGATTTTATAAAAAATTATTGTCTTGAGGGTTTTGGCGGCTTTTATAATTCTAATACCAAACTTATAATATTTACAAGAGTTTAAATTGTTATTGACTTATATGTATATTCAATATTAGCCTATATGAGAAAAATACAAAATGTTTGCATTTATTAATGTACATTCCGCATGCTTAAAAGATTAAATAAGTTATAAATGGAATACTAAAATAATATTTACTTATAGGTTCTATCAGAGATATTACGCGTCTTAAGAAGTATATTCCTAAATATTTTTTTAGAATTTATATATCCGAATGCTTTTAAAAGTTTTAAAATATTTAGCGTCATTTAAACTTACTAATCTGTCTTCTGATTTTATGAAGAGTTGAAGTGGTTTAGCCCTGCTTATCTTCGTAGTTCCCGGCATCTTATACTACTAAGATAACCAATTACACCGTCCATCATACATCTCCGAACTCCTTCAATTCAAATCCTCTGTCAATATCGCAATACCCCTTCTGGATATATGCCTATACAGTGATCAACCAAAGTGCAGCTTTCGACAGATCTTTCCTCATTCGATCCTCTTCCAAACGGAATTACATTCCTTCTATCATCCGTCGGTCCTATACCCTTTCCACCTACAAACCCCGCCTATTCAATCAATCCCATCTAGTTCTAAAATAATTGTAAACAGAGTTTCCTTATTTTCAATCAAAATGTATAAATATGCAATAATAGAATTTTTTTTATTACTATTACTTCAGTTTTAATTTTTTTATTTTATTAATATTAGAAGCTTTTATTTAAAGGTGTAAAATCCTCCGGTCATCAACGCCTTTTTCTAATGTTAGAAGTTACTCCATTATGGCCGTTATAATTCAATTTTTTTTATTATCTGATAATTCTTTTATTCATATTTCGTCTACTCAAATGTTCTGAATCCCACCTATAACTGCTTGTAATGTTATTCTAAAGGGACTCGTACCGGAATATATAATGAATTTATTATCATTATTCTTATTATCATCAATTAATTTTTTGTTTAATTTGGAATTTCGAAAAGTTAGAGCAAGCTGACATCTAATCTTGATTCCAAAATGAAACAACTTTGTTGAATGGGACAACTTCGAGCTGTGGGAGATAAAGTTGGACAGCAGCGATGACGCAGAAGCTTTCAAATCAACTGGGACAAAGTTTCCATTTCACTATTACTAACAGATTTATCAGAGAAATTCAAAAGTTATTAAAAATAAAACAAAATAATTTATCAAAATACTTAATAATTTATATTTTATGGTTGCTATTTATCTTACCGCTAATTTCCAATTTTTTTTAATCCAGCAAGTATGGCCACCAAATTTGAATAGGCGGCCCAAAAATAAAAATAACAAAAAGTGAGTAAATATTGCAATATGACTGTTTAATATTACCATAATTTAAGAATTTTGTAACCATTTCATAATATTATCAGCATCCAATGAAATGTTATTTTTTGTGATAGCATGAATAAAATATATATTAAGGTAAGCAAATTTCAACAATTAATTAAAGTATATTCCTTAAGCTCAGCATATCATTTTCGAGTAAAATGTTTTTTTATTCACCCCACATAAAAGCACAATCTAAAGCTACGAAATTTCTGAAAGGCATTTTCTATCGCATTGCCAGTTATAGACATTACTCTTTAGAAATTGTCCCAAGGTCTTAAAAAAACGCAATCGGTCGCTGATTTATACGGTAGGAGCTGACGAACTTCCATTTTTATTCCTCTGAGATTTTGCATCGTCAATCTGGAAATGGATTAGCATTACTCATATTGGTCCATGCTTAAACGTCAACTTCAAAGTTCTGATTTAATTATTAAACAAGAAATTATTATTTATTCAATTATATGTTAATAAAAAAATTATTTAGATTAATTTTTAGTGAAATATATACATATAAATGTAATTAGGGTAAAAAAAAGTGACAGAAAATCATTTAACTACTAATAGGATGTAAATTATATTATAATTGATTGATTAAAGATTGGTGAATATTAAATCTAGTTTTAAAATAATTATTTTTTACACCTCTTTATCAATAGTTTCTCATCTGTTTGACAGTTGAAAATCAGCCACACTACATTATTAAAAAAACAAAATAATTGTAAAATGTCAGGCATAAGGAACTAAGGAAATTAGATGATTTCATAAATTATACTCTCATAAATGGCTTCAATAAAACTATTTAAAGAATCTCATTAATAAATAAATAATATTATTAATAAAAGTATTAATAATAAATAAATCTTATTATTAAAACTTTTACAGCAATATGTAATACCTCAAGATATATTGCCGGAAGCACAATAAATTTTGACCAGACTTGGATTCCGTTATAAATTCTATGGTTGTTTATACTGTGAGTTGTCTTGACTGGGGACGGAACAACCACAACTAAAAAACGGACCAAATGTAACAAAAATATTATGCAAATTTTGTCAAAACGTCATCGTCGAAAAAACGAAATACAAATTTTGAAACTTACTATGCAATGATAAATAGCATTCTGTAACCGTGAAATAGATTGTTCCTATCTGAAACAGTAGCCTCGAATCAGACCATTAACTACTTCGCTACAGTTGGAGCAACATCCAACCGTACAGTTACTTGTCTCCGGCAAATCTGTATGTAAGCGTTCGTAACTGGACTGGATGTGCTGTGGTGGCAAACCTACACTTAGCCATGAAGCTTTCGCTGCTCCTGACCTGAATTGGATCAGGAAGCTGTCAGAGGATATGGCAGGACCTTCAGTGCTGCAATATCCTTCAAGATGTCCAGAAAGGACTATCTAATACCATACAAGGAAACTACCTTGCAACATTAATATGGAACTGATTCATCTTAATGAAAAAGCGCATCCAAGGGTGGATGATCAAGGGCTGAAGAACTAATCAAGAAAACAAAATTTGCGTTGTTGTACAGCTCGAACAATTCTTTAAATTATTTATTTATTAGAATTATAACTTATAAAATAGTTACTAATATATTATAACTATTTACAAAAAACAAGCCCAATTGAGCAAAACCAAGAAACCTAAAAGTAATAAAGAAGGATAAGACCAAAATGGCAGATGTGTTAAGGCCTTAAAATTAAAGTTAAGAGATGCAGGAGTTTAAGTTTACACCTCTTAGGTGTAAACCTAAGATTTACACCTCTTAAGATTAAGTCTCCTGGGTCTCCTAAGATTTAATTTGCGGTGGTCCATCCTCATTCTCGGCATTCCTATTCCGGATTGAACCCAATGGCAACCTTAACTAGAGAGCACTGTAGAAGATTTGTGTCCATCACAACGGACATAAATCCTTTACAGTTCTTGTAACGAAGAAAAATCCACCAGACGGGCTACAACCAATTTCTATTACAAGTCTAAAAGGAATGCAATGATCATTGCAAATTGCAATAATTTCCAAACTCGACGAATCTTTACTTTACAATTTTGATGTAAAATAATATTGGTCTACATTTTGAAATTAATATAATCATTACAGTAAGTTGGTATAGCAAGACATAAAACCAATATGCATAGTTTAGTAGTCTTGTGTCTTGAAAATAAATGCAATGACACAAACTCGAAGGTAGATAGATATCGAAGCTAGGGTGTTTTTTTGGCAACAAAGAATACAACAGTAATTTATTAAATAATAAGTTGGAGTTTAAGAAATAAAAAGGATCAACGGAACAAAACACGAATACAAGAGAAAAAAATAAGAAAAGATAAGATAAATTATTGCTTTGCATTGCAATAATGATTTCATTAGATCCATAGGGGTATATCTATTTGATATAAATTTAATTTACTATCATTAATAATTTATAAGTCTATATTTAATATTTAAAACTGCTCCTTTTATTAAATAAATTTCTAAGCAGTTTACAAAATCGATGTATCGTTCATTTGGAAAAATGTTTGCAATGCGAAAAGAGATATTTTACAGGAGAAGAGTTTGAATTTTACTTATTTAGGTTTATTGCCCTCACTCAACTCACTGATCAAGTCGGACATTTTTTGTTCAATACTATTTACTTTTTTTGATCATTTAATCATGAATCAAATTGTGATAGTTTTACATAAGCTTCTTAATGATATGGATGCATTTTTGAAAAAAAAAAACTTTTTACTAAATAATAAATTGAATTTCAAGATAAAAATCAACTCAAAATATATTATTGTATGTTTTAAAGAACAAAATAATATTATTTTAACATAAATAATGATATTTTCAATTATTCATACAGAAGAAAAATATTAATATTTTTTGGTCACCTAACTAGAATAAGAATAATATTATTAGAACATTAAAAATAATTTATTATTATTTTAATCATGACAGTCTTTATAAAGTCACTGTCTAATCACAGTGTGAAGGATTATGTTTGACTTGCATTATGCATTTTTACATATTATGCATTTTTACAAATACGCATATTTACATTATGCATTATGTTTGACTAGTAAACTAAAAATAGTTAAATTATAATAATTAAGTAACATTAAGCTAAAAAAACAATAATGTTTTAAAATTCTAAATATTGAAACTAAAAATTAGACATTTTTATCTGAGAAATATAAGTCAATGGAGAAGCTTTCCAAGCAATAAAAAAGGTCAACTCCTCGGGATAACACGGAACTTGGACCAAATGATGTGAGCTCGCTTCCAGGGAGGCAGATCGGCATTCTCGGCAGATGGAGGTATTGTTTCGTCTAATAACTTACATTGAGAACAACAAAGGTGAGGAATGTCCAATCAGATCGCGTAAGAATGGCCAGAGACAAATGGACAAGGAGAGGAATTTATTCCGAGAAAGGCACAATAACCTTGGCGGTACTAACTGTAGTAAAGTAAACAATGACTGTTTTGGGAGGCGGCACGACCGCAGCCTGTGCAAACACTGCGTGATATCCGATATTGGTGTCAATGTTCACCGTGTTTTTGTCTAGGCGAAGGAGAACACCACAGATTTGTCAATGGTTCGTGTTACAGAATTGCAGAACTTTTCCACAGTAAATAGCGGGACAAGGGCATGGTTAGAGTCAATTTTTCCAAAGTAATATATTCCTTTTTCCAAAAAAAAAATAAAAATATATATATAAATCCTATCAGTTCCAAGTATAACCTTGAATGAGATTGGTTATTGGTTATTGATCTCAATAAGGTTTTTGGGATCTACATAATGTTATGAAATAGCTTTTATTGAGTTTGTAGGTAATCACCAGCAGTTAGTACGTGTATGTCAGTAGCAAAAAGGTACAGAAATTACATGAACTACTGACCTATGTTCACAGAAAATCACGAAAAAAATAAAAAAATGCTTAATACTCGAACTTAAGGACTGACAACCAAACTTTTTAAGATCATCAGCGATTGTTAGCTTTATATGTTTATGATATAATAACGAAAATAAAGTAGACTATTAATGAAATAAGGAAATGGTATTTTTATTCGATGCTGAATTTTTGTTCTGTTCTCATTTACATCTTTAACCTTCTTTCCTCTTCGCTACTTAGCTCTTACCATAAAATATAATATAATTTATGATTTCAATTCTATCCAGTTTTTTATAAATTATAATGATTATATTTATACATTCTTTTTCAGTTATGTTCTAATCCCCAAGTCATTCAAATTCCACAATATTTATTTCTTTGGTCACAGAGAATAAGTTGATAAGTCGAAAAATGGTACTCCTGAGTTACGTGCATTGCAATCACCACCGAAGCCTTCTGTGCTCAGAGAAGAAGGCTAAGGAGATCCCATTAAGTAATCTTAAATTATTCTCGTATTTTTTTATCTTAGCCTTGAAAAATTCCTTTAACGTAGTCTTTAACACATTAACAGTAAATAATTCATTAATGTAATTTTTATTTTTGAGCATACCCTTAACCATCATATCCTAGTAAATTCATATACATATAATAATACAAACAAATCATATTAATATTATTTTTTAATTATTAAATGTACTTATTTAATAATGGAAAAACCATAGTTTAAAATGTAGGAAAGGTTTTTCAATTAAATCTCATGCCCTGGGAAAACTCCAACCAATAAAACAATTTGCACCACTCGTTTTATTTTTACATTTCACGATTCTGTTAAATAACATCAACAAATTCACGACTTTCTGGTGCCTCTAGGGCTTGCATTGAAAATTTTAAAATAATTTCATAAGAGTTATTTTTGTCCTAAGATAGGCTTGTATTCGAACAAACTTAAGTAAGTATCCAGTTTTCTTTACTATCAGTTAAAATTAAATTAAACAAGTAATTTAACAGTCTTAGTCTCTTAAAAATCGTATTTTTTTAAAACAGTTGGGTATCATATAACTATTGTCGATATATTTTTGTATGATCTGTAAGTTGTAAACTGGACTTGTGGTGAATTATGATCTGCTGCGAGGTTATTAATTTTTGTACAGTATATTTTTGATATTTTGTTAGATGGAAAGTTAGTGAAAAAAAAAACTAGTAAATCAATTAACAGCAATTGTCAAATGCTTTTATACAAGATTATAAATCAATTCAAAAAGTTTTCTGGGGTTGGTAAATGTTATTTAAGTTTAATAATCATTTACTAGAGATATTTAGAATTTTCGTTAATAATTAAAAGTTCTGGTGCCAATTTGGTAATAAAAAAAATGGTAATAGTCAATAAATTAATGCTGAAAATAATAATACAAGCCAAATAAATTTCTGAGGTGATTCATCTAAAGGCCTGAATCATAAACAGAAAAATATAAAACAATTTTTGATTTTTTTTTTAAATAATCAGCTTCGAGGAGAAATAAACCTAATAAAAATTAATAATATCAGAATCTCGTCGAAGTCATCATTTACTGGGGCTATTGCAGTGAGCCAAATTGGTCAGGAAAGAAGTTCAAGATTTTAATGCGATGATTAAAAATGGCGTCTCATTTTTCAAATATAATATTCGTAAAGTTAATCGGTTCAAAATCGGAAAACATCTATTTTTAATTATTTATTATCAGTAAAGCAGATTTTATTAATTATAAAGAATCATAAGGATTTAAAATTAAACGTAATTTCATTAAATCTGAACATCTGCATCAAATATTGGTTAATTCTTGGCTACGTCGATTTCAGAGAAATTTACTTAAACGACATGATGAAAGAAGCAAGCAACCAGATTTGCTTCAAATTAACCTAAAAAAAGAGATAAAAGTAATCTTTCTCCCATCGTAAAATCACTTATTCCAAGAAAATATAGCAATCAACTTCGGCCTTAATATAAAAGTTATACGTTCTGTATAATACACCATATGATATAAATAAGTTATATGTCCCGAATTTGAAAACAAATAAACTTTCGTAATAATAGAATTTCCTAACAATAGTTCATTAAACATCTAAAATAATTCCTTATGAACAAAATGGTTCATAACATTAGGAAATGTAAAAATAGCAATTCATTCATAAATTAATTTTTCATCACAAATCAAAATTTTATAGGCCTATTCAACAGGTTATATATCTAAAAATATGTTTAAGTTAAGAAATTCGGATTTTACCGATATAATGTTGTATATGAATAGAAAATAAAACTATGTTGAGAAATTCGGTCGAAATTGTAGAGATATAACCTCCTCTCTTTTAAATTGTTTTAACATCGTTCCTGACAACAAACCATTAAGGATCATGAGGTCAGGGGTTGATAAAGGCGAACTGTTTCTTGTCCATTGGTTAGTGGCGTACGCAGGGAGGGATGTCGGGAACCCTTCCCTCTCCTCGAACAATGCACGAACGATTTTGATTTTCATACTCAACAAAATATTGATTATATTTTGAGTAATTTTTAAAAATATTTTTTTGATCCAATTTTCATTCTTATCCTTAAAACATACGCAATTTGGTAATTAAAGATATTTAGGGTGATTATTTGCCTTCTTCTAATTAAATCTCCCCATAAGAAAAATTTAAATCCCTAACCGAAAAAAAATTTCCCTTGTCCTTCCTACGGTTATCAGCATCCCTGCTCCGCCGTCAATTTTAATTCTTCAGTTCTTTTCACACTGAATATTGTTTGTTTTTTAGTTTCCTTTATTGAGGATAACACCGCTGAAAAAGCTCCTAATACCCAGCACAAGATTTTTTTTTTTTGTTACACTCCCGTACAGGGCCAAGTTATAAATTTGGTTAAGGTGATCATGGTGATTTATTATGTTAGAAATGGAGAAGCCGTATGGAATGGCAAAGAGAAATAGGGAATAAACAGTGGCTAAACTATTTTCACTTGCATACAAACAACCTGAATGAGAAACAGGATACACCCACACGTAGAGAAACTTTGGGACACAAATCTCGAACATTTTTCTTCAACTATGACCGAACAGACCACGATTGACCAGACAAAGGACACATCCAATGAAATGGAGATAAACAAGAAAAAAAGTTAGAGAAAAAAAAAGAAAATGCAGCAAACAATAGATGTAGAGATAAGTAAAAGCCAGAATGGAGGGCACTAGGTGGCCGATTTAGAAGGCTCTGTCCACCAGTAGAGAGTACGTGACCGTTCTCGTAGGAGGGATAAGCGACTTGCTTCATACCTCGTTGGAGTAATTTCATTGTTGACAGATTACCAATCCAAACCTGATTATGGACAGATTTTCTGTTGCTAAATCTTAGTCCATGACTGTTGCCTGATTTACCATTTTATAGTTCACCTGAAGCGTATCTCTAAGGAATAAATCGTTTTTTTTTCTCTTTTGTATAGTGGGCGTATTTATCGGATATGAAAGCTTATGGACATTTTAAGGAGATGAGCAGCTCACTGAACTCCCTAATTGTAGGAAGCTAGGTTCGAGTCCAGTTATGGTAGAAAATTTATTTCAACCGTGGATTAAACTAAGGGGCACACCTAACCGCTAAAAGTAAGGAATTTACTCTTCAAAAACGGTAAGAAAAAAATAACGCAGATAACCGTGGTTCGTAAAATCTTTGTTCAAGAAAGAGTACTTCATTGTTAGGCAGTAAGCCCAACACTCTTCATTAGTTACTGTACAATTGGTGATGGCTGAAAGTTACTCAGCTGGATCCAATTTTCGGGCTGTAGGTTTTTTGGGAGCTTTCACTACTTAAAAATAAAAATAAACAATTTATAAATTTAAGGATGTAATATCTGTAATCTATGTGAACAAGTGATTAACTCGATTTTTGATAAAACCGAGTCAGGTCCATCACTGGATTTTAAAAGTTTACTTCTATACCGTGTATAAATAGCTGTATCAAGTACGAAAATGTGATTAAATTAAAATATACCTATAAAGTTTCAGGTTAATTAAATTTTGAAACTGCACTTTTGAATAGTTATAATTTTTCTACAATTAGAGTTTCAGTTTTGTAATTTTACTACTACGGCAAATTCAGTGAAAAGTTTCCAAATAGCTAGGAGGCCTTAAAATGGTTAACTGTATACAGGGTAATTTTTCTTTAGGAAATAAAGAGTAATTTATTTCATATGACATGTTTATTGATACAGTGAAAATGAACAACTGGGTAATACATGACGCGGAAAATAAATTAATTTTTGTAAGCTAAATTAGTTTTTGTAAAAAAATCCTGACACGCGAACACCGAGCTGGTTGGTTCACATGGGGCTTATAGCTGAGCACACCTCCTCCACTGCGTGGTCTAGCCCCCACTCCGCCTCTCAGCCTGATCCAGGAGAAGCACTGCTCAAGTTGTGAGGGTTGCTGCGCCTGTTACAATGAAGTCGTTCCGTTTCTGTTGATATACTTAATCTTAAAAAAATATTTTCTATTTTCTTTTTACAACCATTAAATAATTATATTTCTATTTTATAAAGCTAGGCGGATAACGTGCTCATGTATACAAATGTAATAACCACCAATACCTACAGATGTATTCAGAAAAACCTAATTTACAATTTGCGAAAAACCCAAATATAGTATTTTAACAAATGATGTGCTGAAGGCGAGTTTTTTCACAACCCACCTATTTTTTTAGCATTTATCCAACTGAATTTACATATATCACGAAATTATAAATCAAGAATTATGATTGAAGATTAAAATTAGGCTATTTTAGTTAGAAATCCAATAGCCACCAATCGTTGCCATTATAACGCTGCATTTTCTGTCACTATTCTTTTGGGTGTGGTTAAAACAGCTGTTTTAAAACTAAAAATAATGATTACTACATTTTTAAATATATTATTTACAAGGCAGATCGTATTTATAACCATTAAAGATCATTTAACCATAATCATTTGAAATTTGCAAACAGCTAACAATGTACTTTCTTAAATTAATGCTTTAATTATACGACATTGATGGATATGTTATTTGTTGAAAACCACTTAGAATGATGTACCTGCCTTCTAGGTCAATTCTGAATAAAAATAATCTGTTTCGAGATACTCATCTGATGCATTAGTCAACCCCATCATTTCCAAAGACATTCAAAATTAAAAAAGAAAAAGAAAGAAGTGTACAAGGCCGCTATAAATAAGCCTATGGTTACAGTAAATTATCTCAATTTAGGACTAATACAGAACCCAAATAAGGAGTGAATTAAAAATAAATAAGGACTGAATACAGGTTTGCCATCCGAAGAAGAAAGGGCGGAAGTTTCCGTGTTGTCCTTGACGGGAAAGGAACGCCTAGGCATCGAAAAGACAAATAAGGTTGATTACAGCAATCCATAGCCAGTCATTTCGACCAGTTGCTTGTTCGGGCTACTTGTCTTACTATGCTATAACAGTAATTTTTAACCAACTTCAGAAAAGGCTGTTATCAGTTTGACTTTATGATATATATATATATATATATATATATATATATATATATATATATATATATATATGTACACTTATAACTTTGCCATTCTTAAACCGATTTCTATTATTCTTTTTCTATTTACAAGAGTACACCTTGGAGGTGGTTCCGTATAAATTTATCCAGGATCCGAACAAAGCTCTTAGAAATAGAATATTTTTTAGTTTTTTAAGTATTTGCAATTTATATTTTATTACAGTTGATCATGTAGTTTAATAAACATTGGTAGGCACTTAAAAAAAAAGAACATAAATCCAGCAGTTATTATTTATTTAAATAAAATTTTAAATAAATATTTGCTGCCTCTTAGAAGTAGCGTGTTTAGTATGCCATGCCTTTCGTATTTTAAGTTAACCTATTGTGGAAGAAAAATATATATTTAAATGTTACACACCAAAAAAGAACCTCTATAAAGAAATAAAATTAGGCTACCTTCAAAAACGTAGACAAGAACCACTAAAGAGATAGAAATATTTTTTCTGACAAGGTTAAATTATTAAGTAACTATTCCATGGAACATGAATATCAATCTGAACAGTGCAATACATTAATATTTTCTGATTTCGGTACCAAGCCGGTACAACTTGTGAATTTTGAAGAGAAGGACCACATGATTGTTGAAACGAACGAGTTTTGCTTCACTCTTGGTGGCTTGGCACCGACATCAAAAAATTATAAATTATTGTACTGTTCAGGTTGATCTGCAATAGTTACTAATGTTACTTATTAATTTGCTTTTGTAAGAAAAATTATTTCTATCTCTTTAGTGGTTCTTGTGAACAGTTTTGAATTCGGTTTTATTTTGTTTAGCTCTTCTAGTTTTCCTTTTTGTTCGTTGGTAACGAAAATAAATACCGAAGTTGACACATATTATAACATCTTGTTGCAAGACCTGATCTTCAGAAGGTGAGAGTTTAGTTAATATTTTCAGAAGGTATCTTATTCAAGCAATTAAAAAACAATCTTTGTTATAAAAACAATCATTTTTGACATCTTTAAACGTTAACAATCTAAAAAGAAATTTAATATATTACTTTTGATATCATGAAAGTAGCTAAATGTCATTACCCGCTTAATTAATATTGGAGATAAATGTCAAAATTTACCAAAACAAATTTATAAGAAAATAATTTACTATAAATGTTTTCGAACGATAAAAAAAAGCGAGAGCAGCACAGCTCCCGTCAGTAAGGTCTGATATTTACTAAAATACAAAAATTGAAAATATAGAAATGGCGGGGTGGAAGAAAAAGGCTGAGATCCACAAAATGCACTTTTCTAACACCAAATCAATTCACAGACAAATTTTCAATGCTCTCAATTTGGAGGGACTTAAAAACCACGGAAAAACATTTTGTAATTTTGACTGAAATTTACCCCCACTTCTACGGTACTGTTCGGACTTGAAAACATCGAAACATCCACAGGCCCGCTGGAACTCCTAAATGTAACAGGAATGTATCAGACATCCCCGAAACCTCTAAAATGGTGTTCTAGGAGTTATGAAACGGATTTAAAATGCACTTTGATCCCCTTCCGATAACCTTCGATACAATGCAAAATTCTATAATTTTTGAGGAAAATATGCAATAAAATCATATGCAATACTAACAGTTTAAACACTTATTTTTTTCTAGTGCTGAATACATATATACCTAATTTATGGGTTTTTTTATTACCCACAGTTAAGCCGTAATATCATCATTGTGTAAAAACATGGCTATAATGTCTAATACCTCGTATCCTATAATGGTCCAATTTAGACGATGTTTTTCTTTGTTTTGTTTTTTAGGGAATTCGATCATCTTTCCAATAATTAAATACAAAATTTGACATAAAATAAATATTTTTCGAGTTGTGTGCAAATAAAATATTCTTTTCGTCATAATTTTTTTCTGCTTTTTCTCGGTGATGTACCGAATATATGAATAGTTAGAAAGCTTCAAGTAGAAGACTTTATGAAAGTCTCATCAAAATCATTAGATCCATTTTCGGATATCGCGCTGCCACTATTGCGCACAGGATGCCTGATTTCCTGAAAGGCATTGGGGGACAAAACCCTAAATAACAGAAAAGGTTCACGCGTTCAAGTGATAATCGTGGCGCGGACAAACACACAGACGAATGGCCGAAAATGATTTTTTTTTTCCGAATCAGGGTTCTGAAAAGCATAGATCCGTTAAAAAACGCATATCGAAATTTTTATCCAAATACAATACTTTACTTGCCTAGTAGCGGAGGGAAGTAAAAAGTTACTTTGCTCTGCTGCTTGCCTTTACAAGGCTACTTTACTTTGCCTTGACATGGCTAAATTTTAGGAAGTAGCAGCAGAACTCATTCTAGATAAAGGAAATTCGGATTCAATGCCCTAACAAAAACCACAAGAATTAGCAAAATTCTTCTTTTTTTTGTCTGCATAGTTTTGTGTATTTTGGATTTTAAAATTTTTTTTATTTACTTATTATTTTTATGGATGATGTACTATGTACTATGCACAATGTAATACTGAAACTAATGATTACTAACTAAACTTACGTAGAAACACTGCGTAAACAACATTTAAATTTCTGCTCCTATTTTGTTCAGGATAATATTAAAAGAGAAATAGAAAGTAAGGTGGTACATCTTCGTGGCGCATTATGCATTTAGGCCATCTGCCAGACCTAAGTACAATGGAGTGAACATTAAGCAATATTCTGCGAACGACACAACCAAAGAGGCTGGTATGTACCACAGATGGTTCTGTGGACTATCGGAATACAACTTATTTTTTTAGATTGTTTTTATCATTAATTTATATGACTCAATTATTTAATGTAGATGATTCATCACGAAAATGAGTAATCATGGAAACCAGTAATATTCTTCGGCTTCAAGGTTTTCTTTTAATTTAGTGAAAGGTACAAACTAAATTATCAGCGGTTAAGGTGATACTAGGGATAAGTATAAGAGAATGAGGTACGTTTAAAGAAAATAATTTTTAAAATATACCCTTCCTGGTTAAACATTTACTGGTTCATTATTTCACACTAGAGAGAAACACTTTATCAAAGAGGTGCTACAACTGTATTCGGCTGTTTTTACAGTATTCTTATCTTAATATATAATTTTTAAAACATATTATAAATATATAGTATAATTTCAATATATACACACAATATGACAGAAATATACGTTTGTTTATTACTTCCTTGTACGAAGTAAAGGAAGTATTGTCAATCGCGAAAATTTTCCGTTTTCCCTGAATCCATTTTGACTAGTTTCGTCGTGGCGTCTGTACGTACGTAAGTTCGTATTTCGCATAACTCAAAAACGGTTAGCCGTAGAAAGTTGAAATTTTGTATTTAGGATTGCTGTAAAATCTAGTTGTGAAACTCCCTTTTTGATCACTGCTTAATCACCGGAAGTGGTACATAAACTTGAAGGTCATAATTGATTTCCATCCAAAATTATATTTAAATACTTTGCAAAACTTCTCAAATTTGGTATTTATAACTTCTTAATTTATAACGATTTAAATAACATACTAGATTTTGGTCTAAATTGGAAAACTGGAAGCGGTACTTTACTTGAAGGTCATATTAGACTCATCAAAAATTATATTAAAATATAATGTAAAACATCTCAAATTTGGTAAATAGGACTTTTATATTGATTTGAATGTATTTACTATATTTTGGTTAAAATTGGTGAACAGCATAATTTAAATATCAAACTTTTGGACGGTGGAAAATATATAAATTCATATTATCTTAAGCACATTGATATGTCTCGTACAAGCAAACATGGATAAATAATAAGTGTTTAGACGCAAAAAAAATTTTCGTACAGCTAAAAAAAGAGGAAAAATAATGATTTAAATATAAAAACCGATGGTGGCCAAATAAAGGCTTTTCAAATAAATGTTATATTCTTTTCTAATTGAATATAAATAATAAAATACAAAATAATTTTGTATGATATAATTAGAAAACTGATTATTACATACACATTCTCCGGTTATTTGACCGTTCTGGTATAGTTAATGTTAATAATAAACGAGAGTCTTGACATGAAAGGATTTTATTTTAGTGTTGTCTGTTTTAGAAATGTGCTCAAGGAAATTGGAAAAAAAATATTATTTAGTAGACATTTAACTACAAAAAAAAATTACTTTCAAATAACATCGGTGTTCAAGCGATAATTAGTAGATATGAGAAATAATCGAATTATAAATTAAAAAAAAAAAAAATTCATTCATGGTCTTACACAAGCTAAGAGTATAGCATGCTTTCAAAGAAATGAATAAGAAAATAGGTAATAATATAATAGCTGATATGACAACAGATATGAAATTAAAATAATTGTATGCTGTTAAGTAAATATGCGTGAATCTCGAAGTCATTTTCTCTCTTTTAACTGAACATAATCAGACGTAACACCTACAGCTGTGCACTTTGATATTTGCTTGCCTTTCGCCATAGATGTTGCAACCGCTATCAAAGAGAGGTATAATATACTGTCTTTGTCTACCCGCCTGTGACCGGGTCGTGCCTTAGTCGCAATTAGATCAAGCAGTGGTTTTGAGTCCTGGGCCCGAAGATAGCAACAGGATAAAGATATCTTTGAAGACCATGTCGGAGGAGATGGAGTGTAACGGGCCATATGCAATCAAGGTTGCTCCTATCAGATTAGTTACGGCGATTGGTTGTTGGCAACCGTTCACAGAGTTGTCGTAGCGTGAAAGTATTTTTATAATTTTATATGCAACACTATGATTTTCGTTCTGAATCATTCGAAGATCTATGTAATTTTGTTTTACTTTCACTTGCCTATATATGAAATATATAGCAAGCTAAAGTAATGCGATCATGAGAAATTTCGAATTCGAGTTTTCAATGGAAATGCAACTTATAAGGGGGCCTAGAGCCCAAATAATCAATCTCGCAAAATGGTGTGTGTGTGTTTATGTGTCTCTGTGATGGTTTGGGAGTCTGCTTTATATGGTGAGTTGAAAAAGCGAAAAGTTGAACGAAACTGAAATTACTTGTTTATGGTAGGTATATGCCTAGGATGTTATAGTAACTTTTTCGCCAAGATCGACCTAGCGCAAGTGCCACTATATATCATTGATTTTTTACATGTTTACAATTTTCTCGATAAGGCTCTAAGGGTTTTGATAAAACCCGTTATATCAATGAACAATTGAATGGTATTTAATATCAGCTAGTTGCCGAATTTTCAAAATTGCTTCCTCTAAAGTACCAACATTTAATTTTGTTTATTTTAAATAATTAAGCTTCTCTCATTTTTAGTAGTAATGAAAAGGATAAATATAAACTATGAAAGAATTTACCGTTGGAAAGCAAAAGATTTTCAAGACATTTGTTTTGATTATTATTTTGAATCTATTTATCTAATTATTTATCTATTAAGTACCTAATTATTTACCTAAGTATTTATTATGTATTGCGATGTTTTTTTTGCAATAATGATCCTACGAAATGTTAATAAAATATTAATATACAGGTGATATGCCTTTAGTAGCATCGAGCTTGCAAAATTTTACAAATATACGACACTTCCAAGGTTACTATGGAGAGAGAAAAAAATACAAGAAAAAAAAATTATTATTGTAAACAATGTATACTTAAATAGATTCAAAATAAAAATCATTGTAAATGTATATTTAGAACCATTAGATGATTCTGTAAATAACAGATTTGTACTTATTGATGACAAAGCCCAAAATAGGATAATCCAGAAATATATTTTACTGACATGTAAAGTTAAAGACTAAGCTTTTGGCAAAGTTTAACAATTACATAATCAGATAATTGTCATTAATTCTAATGAATGTATTAAAACTTTATGATAAACAATTTTTCCTTCAGGATTGCGAGGGCATTATATAATGGAATTAGAGAGCACTATAAAATGCTTTCTCCTTCGAAAGGGCCAATGAGCTCGAAACCCTCGAGATCTATTAAATAAGTGTTCTACCGAATAATAAGTTATTCTTACACAAATAGCCTGTTTGTTCCTACCGAACAGTTTTAATTAATGACAAAAATATCACAGATAGTCTGCAAATCATCAATATAGCTTTTTGTTCTTATTTTATATTATTTGATACTAATTTCTATTTTTATGGAGATGGTATGATTATTAAGTTGACCAATTACTAAAATTATGCAATTCAAAAACTATTTAAATAAATTGAAATATGTAATGTGCAATTTACGCAAGTTGTAAAATTAATTAAATACTAGTATACCCGGGCGAGAAATCTCGCATTAGATGTCAATCCTTCTTCTAAACCCTAATACATTAGAAGTATAAGCGATATTAGGAAAACATATTTATTCTTGCAAACAATATAATATTGCCAAAAAATTTTATTTAACACTCACATTTGGAGAAGCTACATAGTTTGTAATGACTATGATGAAGTTACAGCTCATACTCAATAAATAATTAGCTCACCCCACTGGAAAACATCTCTTCAATTTATCAGTTAGGCAATTAGATCCAGCTATACCATTTCTATGTGTAGTATTCATATTTAACAGTGCCCTTTAGGATTGGACATGGGAAACAATATATAATTTCCTGTTCACTAAAAGTTTTTGTAAACAGACTCAAATTGATATAAAGTTGCCATGACAATGGCACGTACTCACGATGGCATAGAGCCCGTGCGGACCTATACTGTGCATTATCTCGAAAACGGTAGGTTTTTTTTTTGCATTAAAACGCTGGACTAATATGTTCTAAGGGAACATATATGATCTTGATGCTCGCGTCAAAATCATTAAAACCCAACTAATCCCATCTCGATCCGCCGACACTCAGTCGTCGAATCTTTGAAACCTTCTAGTTTTGTCATCACTTTTATTTAAGCCCTAGTAAGAATTTAAGAAACAAAATCAAGATTCGTCACTTCTCCCTGAAATTCCCTTTCTTTTGACACCCCACTCGTCAAAATCCATCGCTCCTGAGAGCCGGAAAAGGGATCTATACTACCATAATAATACATAGAAGTGATTTTGAAAAGAGAGAATAAAATAGATAAAACATAAAACTTGAAATGAAAAACGGAAATGTTGAACAATGCCACTAAGTAGGCCTAATTCTAATGAACTATTATAATTAATAGTGATAATAAGCTTTATTGGAATCAATATTTTGACAAAAGTCTCTCCCATAGGGATGAATTTTATAGAGTTTGCTACAGCAAAGAAAAATGAGTTAATAAGTTCATAAACTATCACTTCTTTCAAAATAAATCAACACAGATAAATTTCCCTATATAAAATTATATAACAATGTAGGCAAAGGATAATAACAAAAACTGCACTGCAAACAAACCTGAGTCATTAAAACACAAAAAAAAAAATTAAATATTGTTCATAACTTTTTTCCATCTGGCCCTATCCCTATGGTCAACAAGCCACCATATTGAGTCATTTCGTCCCTCCATCTAAGATGCAGTCGACTACTTTTCCTGTTGTTTTCTCTTGGGATCCACTCGTCCAAGGTGCATGCCTTGGACCATCTTTCGTCATTCATCCTTGCCATTTGTCCAGTCCAATTCCATTTTAACCGACGAGATTCAATCCTCAAGCTTTTAATATTAACTTTACGAAGAATATCTTTATTTTTAGTTCTTTACATCTCTTAATTGAAATTAAACTCCTTAAGAGCTTCATCTGCGCAGCATTCAACCTGAGTTCAAGTTTCTAGTTAATATCCAAGTTTTCGCCCCATAGAAAATCGAAGGATAAACACATGTCGTCAATGCTTTGGCTTTAAGGTTTATTGCTAAATTGCTTTTAAAAGTCTTTTTGAGGGATCAATATTTTTATCACTCGAGTATTATTCTCCTGTTGATTTCTTTATTGATTTTTGCTTTGGATGCTATTATCTGTCCAAAATAATTATATTCTAACTATATTCTTACTTTGGTATTTCTATGGAACTAGTCATCATTTTGGTTTTTGTTGTTTTTATGTTCGGTGATATTAAACATATACCATCAGCAAATCTTAAGTAGCTCAGTATTTTTCCATTAACTGATTATATTCCCAGGCTCTCCCAATTCAATTCTTTGAACAATTTATTTAAAACACAACTATAATTAATAGTAGTTTATTAAGCAAATTAAGAAATCATCAATTTTTCCACAACAGAATCTATTACTCGTCCTCTATGACACTAACATTAGGAAGTACAGATGGAATAACTTTTTTTTTTCTAATAGGCCAGCGAATTATGATAATATTGCACCAATCTCATCCAAAATGTTTTACTACTCGATTTTCAACATCCCTAATTTTAAAATTACTTAAAGACACTTTTTCATACGGTTTTCTTAAGTTTGGATTAATCAACTTAACTTTACCAGCTCGAGGAGATTGTTCGTTTCCTTCCTAAGACTGATTATTATGCGCGTTTTTCTGTGAGATATTTCAAGTATTTATCACAATAAACCAATCAAAAGAGCGCGAAAAATTCATAAAAATAGCTATTCAACCTAGATTTCGACAAAAAGGGGAGATTGTTTTGATCCTATGCTACTCAAATTTTCATAATATATTTCCCACAAATGAGACTGATTTTGATACCTCTTAAAAAATCTTATTCTGACAAAAAATATATATATCCCCAGCGACATTTGACCAAGTATTGTAGATAAATGATCGGATGTAGACTTTTAATTTTAGACAAAATTATATCGCGAAGTTCAAAGATTGATTATTTAAATCTTGAATCGAGACACTGAGATGACAATCACAATAATGATTCGGCATCCGAAGTGCTAATTAGGGGTATTGTTCAACAATCGATTCAAAAAGGTTAACAAAAAGTCGAAGATTCAAGTAAAAAGGGAGAAACGAGAGCGAGAACAAAAGGGGTCGCCCTTGACCCAGTGCGGACTGGTCCTGCTGCTGTGAAAGTGCTGCTCTGGGTCCCCTCTTGCTGACTCATCCCAAGTCTGCTCATCATCGGGGTAAAAGTGAACCTTCTGGGAAGCCTTGTATCACTGCTGGGTGCAAGTATCGAAGGTACTTTTCTTTGCTGTCTACTTGCTAATTCCTGCATTGTTGTCAGGACTTCACGATGAGCATTATACGGCATCTCTCACTGGAGGACATATGGAATTTCTGAGGCACTGGCACATGATCTGAGGCACAATAACTGCAGATCCAGTTTCCGAAGCATATCGGCTGAAAACATGCAAACTGAAATAAAATAATCATAGAAAATGCTAAGGAATAAGAAGTTTCTTCAATAGTTGTTAAAAGATGTCATTCAATTCTATTAACAAGAAAGAATGAAAAATCGAATCATCGGCGTCGAATGTAACGTTTAAAGGTATTAAAATGCTTTAACATGAATGCTAATAATGTTATTAAAGATTATCATTTTTATTAAAGCTATAGTTCTAAAAAACTATCGAAAATCAAAAAACAGTTTTTTTAAATTTCTTTTAATAGGAAAAAGGTCTAAATCACTAAATTTCTATGACATACATTGCAATTATAAATAAGGAAAGTCATAAGCATAAAAGTATATTTTTACTTATTTTTTTCACGAAATTATTTCAAGTAAATATAACATAATGATAAAACATAGCTAATGAAAACGAATGGATTCTTAAATAAAAAGTTTGAAATAAGTCAGTGAAAGTCTGAAAAATGATTTTTTAAAAACATTGATGTTTTCCTACAAATGTTCCATCCCTATCCAATTCTTTTAAAATCAGTGTAGCCATGTAAGTTCTCCCTAAACTTTATTTAAATTTCCCCCTAAATGCTGATATAACTGAAATATAGGTAATTTCGCCTTTATTCAAGACAAAGTTTTGGGTATCGGACGTAAATTTTAGTGTTGAGGCTTCTTAGAGCAAAATTCCGATATCGAGAAATTTTTTTAAAGTTGGGCGAGAATAAGTGATTTGTAGATTTCTGTAACAGAATTCAACTCTTTATAATTTCAACCGTTTTAAGAACACTTTAAACAAAATCGGATAAAAATGTTAGCTTTTTGGAGCAGAATTAGCTCGTTATAATGACGTATTTCCAAGAAAAATGATAAAAAAAAAAAAAAAAAAAAAGGACAAAGTGTTCTAAAGATTTTTAGAATATTTAGCTTTAATGTCACCCATTTCAATTTTTAAAAATGGAATGAAAATTTGGGTATTTTGAGAATTTATGGCTCAGAATGCAGCTCGTTATATTTTTCATAAAATGGTTTTGAACCTTTTAGGAGCAGAGTTTAGTTCGTTATATTTCCCTTTCCAAGAAAATGGTTGAAAATCTGACTCGAATTCGGCTGTCTGAAGCAGAATTCACCTCGCTTTAATTTCAGAATGCATGCTACGTTTTTCATTATCGCGATTTCAGCAAATGTTCGCCAATGATGTAGAGGTTCATGCGAGAGCTGTTTGGTTCCCTGAGGACATCGTTCGAGGGATAAAAATTTTACTCAACGCATAATATTTCTGTTCGTTAAAATTGTTGATTACTTAATAATGACATTGGTCTGTTTTATTTGAAGCTAAGGCTTCCATTATAAGCCAGTAGAGGCTTTAGAAAAGACATCGCAAGATCCTAAAACTCTAATAATATTGATAAATTGAAAACCATTAAATTGTACAATTTAAAAAATTAAGTTCAAGTTTTGAAGTAAAAATGGCCTCCCCATCCCCTTTTTTCTGACTTAATTTTCTCTTTTCCACAATTTAATAATTATCCTTTTAATCTTTTAAAGGGAGGAAGTCAAGACGCTCTGAAGAAATCATAAAACGTCCCGCTTGTTCTCTAACCTATTATTTTTGGAAAACACTCAAAATTGCAGCAAGATCGGTGTTTCTAGAAAGTGTTTTCACATACATCTATTAACATTGATCGATGAGGACGAAATTGTCTCACAGCCACTTATAGCATGTAAGAACATGATACTCTTTTAAAAAGTTGGGCTGTTGACAGCTTGCATTGGAGAGTATGATGGACATTATTGCGTTCTGCTCGACTTTTTTTTTTACTGAAATCCAACAACGAAGAGGTAAAGAAAATAAATTTGTTGGGCCTCTGCTTGTTCAGATACACCAATACATATATTTTAATGCGTATTCCATGAAGTTCAATATGGTCATAAATAACGTAACTGTGGATAGGTGTTAAATCGCGCTATGCCACTTTTTGGGAATTTGGTTTCATTTTCAGCGTGTTATAGCGGTTTAAAGGTTGATATTAATTTATTTTTATTTATTGTTTAAATAAAATATGTTTCGAAGACATAGATTGGAAACCAAGGTTCTGGGCAAAATATCTGTCAAAAAATCTCAAATTCAAGTTCAGAGACCCAAAAAACTAGTATGTATCAAACTTTTCGTCTACAACAAACTTTTCCTCTTTTCTGTCCTAGTTTGCCTGGACCACCATTTATGTAATTTTATTTTTAGTGTAATTTTTTTATATTTCTTTTTCAAACAACCGTCCTCCCCCTGGAAAATCTAAAAGAGTCCACTTTAGGCCCTCCTCCCCATCCAAGAATTTTTACGACGCAGCTTGCATCGTAACCTCCTTCCCCCTATGGACACCACCCCTGACTGTCAATATAGAGCTTTCATAAATTTGTTAAGCAGTGAAGTCTAGATGCTTGTTTAGTATTCCAATATAATCTGAATTCCCTAAAGAACACTCATTCCACTGAAAGGTAATAAACTGCGCAGAGGATTTGCAAAGGGGTCTGGAAACAGCATTAGCAATAGCCTGTTCTTTGTTCCTGATTCCTGCTCCTACCCAGAAGGTCGCCCAGACTTCCTTTGGCGGCAGAACGAAGGCTTTGCAAGGCTACCCGGATCCTTGTGCACAAAGCCATAATATTGTTCGTTGGCTTCCCAGTTGAATCCCGTCCTATCAGGGGATACGCTCTTGAATAAAATAAAATCATGCAAAAACTGCCTTAGAAGAAAAAAAAATCTGTATATATTCATCAAAAGAGAAAAAGAACTCTAAGAAAGACGGGTGAACGAATTTATTAGAAAAAAAATGTAATATAAATATACCCCGTGGAGAAAAAAACCATTAATTGTAAGGAAAACCAATCATAATTTATTTTATTCTTTCCAAAACAGCACAAAGCTCTTGTATTTTATTAACCACGCCAAGTAATGTCAAATATACAGGCAATTGAATAGCACTATTTTTGGCTTTATTGCAACTTATGTGTTATAGGACTGTACAATCCTCAAAGGATATTTTAATTTTATGTTTTAATATAGACATTTTTTAAAAAGAAATATTCGTACTTACGTATATATTCATAAAAAAAATAAAAAAAAAAAAAGGATTCCTTTTGAAATTGAAATCACAATTTTCAATTATTCATTCGTCAGATGGCTTGGATAAAATTCGATGCGAAAATATCCAACAGTGACCAACAATTTTAATCATTATTGTATTTTTGAAAGTTTCAATTCATATTTCGTAAGTGGCTTAAATTGAAGTTTGTTAAAGTTGATCAAAGTTTTAAATTCAGGCATCTTGAAGAATAAAACTTACTATTAATTCGTATTCATGAATGAAAATATCAAGCCATTGATTTATAATTTTTATGATGCATGCAAAAACTAATTTTCAAAGCAGAGAGCATGAGAGATCATACAAACCATCGGTCGCAATGTGAAATTACGCAACTGTCAAATCCTAACTTTTTACCAGAGGCTTAAAAACGTTTAAAAAATTAATTTTTTATCATTTTGCTTAATAGTAAGAACCATCAATTAATATGCTTTCGAGTAGAAAAAATTAAGAGTTAATAGTTGGACGAAAAATTTAGGCAAAAATAAAATAGCTCAAAATCAAAGCCTTTTATACTTACGTGGTTTTACATTGTGACCGACAATAAATCATATTGTCTATTCTTACTGTGTGGACAATAAAGGACTACGAATGATAGCACAATAAAATATTACAATAAAAAAATATAGTGTAATACTCATGATTCCTCAATAAACAACTTTCTATGAACAGGAACAAAATTTAAATCGCTTGGTTATATCTAATTATATATATATATATATATATATATATATATATATATATATATATATATATATATATATATATATATATATATATATATATATATATACATATATATATTTTTTTTTCTCAAAAACACAAAGTTAGTTAAGGAGAGCTCTCATTCAGCTTCTGGTTATAAAATTCTTATTCATGCCTCTCAGCGTAGAGGATAAATTATAATTATAATTTAAAAATATCATAGGCTTGTATACCTAAATATAAAATTCATTTTTTCATTAAGTTATTTGTTTTCATTTTCCTTATTTTTATTATATTTTATTTTATTTTTTTATAGATGCACCCTTATTTTATGTTCTACTAAGATGCGGTTTGTTGGTCGCGTTGCGGACGACACCGCAGCCAAACGACACTGACCCATTTATTGCTGACACACGCAGCTTCTGGACCATTCCATCCACCATATGCCTCTCGTTCCCACAGTATACTTCCATGCCTGGCTGCACACCGTACATCTTTCCATTACTTATGTTTGCGGGCGACTTTTAGGGTTTTCTCCAGCTTTCACGCAATGCCAAATAGGACAAATTCGTTTCTAAACTACCACAATATGAAAAGTGAATACGGCTTATAAACGTAATCACGATTTTCTTTTATACCCATCACTTGATGGTTTAAGTTAGTATGACAATCGATGTATTACATTCTATCTTTGGTTTGAGAATTGTATATATTAATCGAGGAACGGAAGTAAAATGTTACTAAATCTACCTATTGAATTTTTCCTTTTATTGAGATTTTTTTAATATATGTCCAGAAGAATAATATCAAAATTATTAATATTTACTAAAAAACACAATTCATCAATATTTTAGAAAATTCAAAAACGTATACTGAGAAAAGAAAAAAAAATGAGGCCATACCTTTTTATTTTATTTTGTTATATTTTTATTCATAGCAAATATTCTCTAATAAGCAATAGGTTGTTAGCGATCTCCTTTGTCCATTCAAACAAGTTTTAGTTTTAGCAATCTATTTTAAACATAGTTCAAACATTTTAAACGTATGCAGACTCAAATCAAACCACGATATTTGCTGACAATATTGATACATGTTGGTATCCACGTGTATATCAAGCGAACCAAAAATAGTTCTGAATCAACAATAATTAATATAGCAGAGACATATCACACGACCTTGTACGCCATTCCATCGCTGATTGACCTGGTATGTAGAAGACCTAAGTGAACAAATTAATGCATCCTTTTTGAAATTCGTCCAACGCCGGATATGAGATGAACTTAGTCATCAAGGATAAAATAAACCAGTCCAATAATAGGAGCAAATATACCATGATACCTTGACAAAATCATGCCGTTATTTATTTACATCATGGAACTTGGAACTTCTGAGTAACCACATTACTCATGGACGTGGCTACAACCTTTACTGTGGGGGAGGAAGGCAAAACCTAAAATTTTCAAACAAATTTGACCGGATTTCTCAACTACATTAAATAATCTTATTTTCCCAACTATATTATGAAATATTTTAACTTTTCCAACACTTATGGATTTCAACTTTTCACTTGCCTGTTGCGAACGTTGACACTTGACAATATTTTTTTTCTATTCAAACACAACGTTGTATCGATAAAATCCAAATTTCTTAATTTAAAATGTATTGGTATTGGTTTTGAATTTTAGAGAATCTTTCATAAAAATGTTTTACCACAATTTTTGAAGATTGAAGTAGGTTCACAAATCAAAAAGTTCCCAACTATTTGGGTTTTCAAATTATTATGGGGATGAGGAGGGACACTCCCCTATCCTATCGATGGTGATGTTCCATATAAAATATATGGATATATATTAACATGGATATATATAATAACATATATATATATATATATATATATAAACATATTGAACTACACAAGTCAATTAGTTAGTTCAAAGTCTTTAAGAATGCAACGATTATTGAGGAAAAATAACCCGGAAAAGAAGAAAAATGAATATCAGGAGACTTCGCCCTTACTTTTGTTCCATAAATAAATAATTTTTTTGTCTTTTCGTAACCTCTTTCCTGGAATTCCCAATTCATAATTTCTTAGGTTGATAAAAAATTAAGAATCCTTCGAATTGATACAAAATATGACACAATATATGCTTCCGTAAATTTGTTGTACGTTAAAGAATACATGTTATACCGGAGGCTTCATCGTGAAAATCAACTCAAAATCGTTTTTTTTTTGGTTTTTTTTTTTCATTGCCAAGCACTGAACTTAATAAAATAAAAAATAATTCGTCTTTTTTAATAAAACTAGAATACCATCATCATAAATCACAAAAAACGTAAAAAATAACAGATGATAAAAAATATTTAAATTATTAATCTGAATTGTATAACTATCTTTAGAATAATAGCTATTGAACATTCTTATAAGATTTTTGAAAACTTAAATACATCTCTTTAAACAGAAAGTAGATAAAAATAGATGAGGAAGCACTTATTTAACACTGTTTTTTCATTAATCAAACATTTTAAATTACACAAAAAAAAAAAATTTAGAAATGCTGACAAACATTATCGTAAAGCGTAACAGCACATCTTTTTTTATTTTTTATTATTTTATTTTTTTTATCTGATATGAGTAAAATTTGAGTGAATAACACAGCGAGAGCTGCAAGATGAGTGTGTCAAATAAAAGTAATTAATTTTATAGGATAAGTGGAATTTCAATTGGAATATTTAGTACTTTACGACAGACAATTCGATCGAGATGAACCCTTTGGATGATTTTATAATATTCTTCACTTACATTATCGTGGATATGATTTATATATATTTACTTTATGATTTATTAAAATAATATATTTTTAAAAATAGAAACAATTATTGAAAAACTGAGAAATTACTATTTAGTATCACTTCGATGACTGTCACGGATTTTTTTCAGACCAAGGATTATCGGAAATTGATTGGGAAGTGAGATAATAGTTTGACGGGTTAATGAACCGAACAATAGGTATCGATATAAAAATAGAAGTTTAATAGTGGAAATTAACACAGTAATAAACTGTTAGTGTCTATTGACAAACCATTATACTTTTTATAAAAGAGACATTATTTTTATATACACATAAAAAAAAAAATTCTTTTAAAGACAGAGATCTTCTCAAAATAAAAATACAACGAAACTTCATAACAAAGACTGAAATATTTTTAAAAATATATAATAACCTGAAAATATATTAATTCCGTCACAGATTTTTTTTTTTTTTATTTAGGTGAAAGAATGTTCTTTATTATAAATGATAAGTTAATACGATGTAAAACGACTTCCAAAGTATTATAATAAATATTAGTATTATAAATTTATAATAGGCTTCTGAAGAAAAAACAAGCTGATATTCAGCGACATTGATGTTTCTAGTTAAAGAGAAATCTATAGAGATATAACCTTCAGCAGATGGTGACCATAGCTTATAAAATAAATTATATAGAGTGCTAAGACCGTTCGTTAGTTTATGACACAAAACTTAGTTCCTTCGTCCTTCTGACAGGATATACAACCCTCGTGAAAATAATAAATAAATTGACTGTATTTTTTATTTTGAATGGCACATTGCAAACAGTGAAACCCTTGATTTAAAAAAATGAAATAAAAAACTATATCGACCAAATATAATTTGTTTGCAAGTTTTACTCAGTTATGATTATTATGCTATACATTCAGAATCTAAATTTACAAATTAAATTGACATTCTTACGAAGAATTATTATTATATTAATTATTATTATTATTATATACTTACCTTGAGATTTGTCTCAAGGTACGTTAAATTTCTTTTAAAGTTACTTTTTTATTTTTGTTTTTTTATTATTGCATAAGAACTCAATATTAAATCAGTACAAATGATTGATATAACCTGTATCGAGATCAATACGGAAGAACCTTACATCATAAGGATAATAACAAATAAATAAAGGAATCAACGATAATGGCCCGTGAGCTGCGGTATGTGACCAAGGGGCGAGACTCTAAGGCCAACTGTTGGCAAGGCCGTCTTCTCCTACCCCAGTTCCTGAATCCTGCTCTCTCGAGGCTCAACAAGAAGTAAGTAAAATTAGAAAAAAACAAATTAAAATCAATACAAGAAACGCAGAGCTGAGGAAGTTTAGCGAGCGAACTAAACTGGGACTTGCAGAGAGTAAAAAAAAAATAATAACAGAACATTACCCAGTAATAATAATAATATTGAAAAATATACAGGTTGACATGAATTTTGAAACATTTATGAAAATAGTTGTCGATGAAGTATTTTGTAGTCCTAAATGATGAGCTAATTACTTACTGTAAGACCTACAGTGTTTTTTTGTTTAATATGAACATGTAAAACTAGTAAAATCTATGCAAAGACATTATTAAGGATTATGTGAATAAAAAGTGTATTGCTATAATATATGAGATGTTGTACAGCGACAAAATAAAATGAGGCATCTTTATTTGACTTCAAACAAGAAAACTTCTAGGTGATTTCCGTTTTCAAGAAAAATTAAATGAACAGAAATTTGCAGATAGATTTATAATATACTTTTGAAAAGCTAAAGATTTTAGAAAAATACTATCTAATATATAAAAAGGTAATGAAGAGTACCGAAAAACTTAAACTTAAGTGATTGTTGTAATTAATAATTTCTACTTGTATATTATTTAATGGAAACTAACTGGAATTTCTATGGAAGCTAACTGAAATTTCCATTGAAAGTTAATAGAAAATTTTAAAATTTTATTTTAAATTTTTTAAACCATAAATTTATGTTAGTACTGGCCTACAGCAGAGAGAAATGATTTATTAAAAATCAGTGCTGCCCAATTACATTGGGTTGCTATAATACACATCATACTAATCAATCCATAGTGGATAAAATATTTATATAAACACAATTTTACATTTATTTTTTTATTTTTATTTTTTTCCATTCATACACATATTTCATAGACTTTTCGTCTGTATTCGATTACACACCATTTTCTTTTTCTTTTTCTATCCCTTATTTATTTTCATCCATCCAACTACCTTCTCACCTCTCCATAATTCTCCCTTCCAGTTAATAATCAACCCCTTCTTAATCCATTATATAAACTCGAGACAATTTGAAAATTTATGAAACTAATCAACCATCAATGTCCGAACGCACACATATATAGATCAACAGTACAGGAAAATAAATAAATATATATATACATATACAAACAATCCCAAATGATAAATAGACCCATCTATCTACCATGCAGCTGATGGTGGATAATCCCCATGGAGTCCAGAATAATGTTTTCGGCCAACACCGCAATATCCCCAGCATTAGCACCTAGGTCTTCCAAAAAGCTCTCCGTTCTATTCGGTATTGTTCCGCGAGACCCAAACCAGAGGCCTCTCACGGTGAGAGACCTTAAAACATTTTGTTAATTATTTTTATAAATCAATAATTATTATAGAATGGTAAGTGAAAGTTCTGATATATTTTTTATCGACTTAATTTATTTAGCACCGTTTATTTATTTTATTTTTTTTATACTAGAGTATCATTCAAAAATATTTCATAAAAAATTAAAATTTCTAATTCTTTCAAATACAAAATTTAAGAAAAAAGATTTTTATATTCTTAAATTATCAAAAATGATAATATGAGAATATTTTAATTTTGAATCCTACATTTTCATTGAACTCAGTTCAAGTTATATTTTTTTTTTTTTAAATTAACTCAGTCACTTTTTTCAGCCTTTTTTTTAAACCATTTTTGCGTCAAAAGTAAAGAAAGCATATGCTTCCTGTTATTAAAAAAAAAGTTTGAAAATGATACCTTGTCATCATATAGATTTAATGTTTATTCCAGCTTGAATCTAACTCTGAAAAATAATTTAAAAAAACATTGGATTCTTCAGGATTCGGAGCTAATAGCAATGTATCCCTCATGTATAAGAAAAAACTGTTAAACCTTAGGAAAACTTTAGCTGGCTAAGACAAATAACAACAAGCGCAACATGGGCCGCCAAATTTCTTTAACTCTTTAGTGAAAAGTTCTAGGATTTCCGGCTTCCTGAAAACCCTCAAATTTCAAGAGCAGAAGACTAAACGCAACATTTAAAGAGCAATGGAAGAAAAATATTTAATTCATAATCCTTTCATGTTAAGGATTTACGCTAAAATGTAAGGAAATGATGGAAACGATAAACAAACACAAGAGATAGCTGTTGAACTTAAGATTGTATAACAATGTTTGAGCTAGCGTGGGCAGTGAGGCGGTGGATTGCAGCAATTAATGTCAGCAGTCAGGTCATTAACTCGCTTAGTAGATGTAATAGCGGCTCTTCAGGTCTTAGCATATTTTTTTATATTATCATATTATTTATTTCAGTCATGTACAATACAATATAAAGTATTTCCAAGTCATATTCAACTTTTTCAAGGTCAAATTGAGGAGCTTATTATCTTCATTTCCACTTTTCTTTGCAAAGGTACAGTAAAAACAAATTTTTCCAACATTCGGAGCTTCAAGTTTGTTTTTTCAAAGAAAGTTCTTTGAATAAACAAACTTTCCATTCTCTTTTCCATGAAGAAAAAATACTTTTGACAGAAGTGGAGCTCGCATTTTGTACCGAGAACTCACTGAAATTTGTTTTGGTTGGAACTGGAGAAGTCCACTTTTGATAGCAACCTCCTCAAGACAAATTAAACTTCTTTCAAACCAAATTAAACCTTTTCCAATTCAAACTAAACCTTTTTCAAGTCAAATTAAACCTTATCCAAACCAACTTCAACTTTTTTCAAGGCATATTCAATCTTTTCCATTTCATATCAAACTTTTTCAATATTTTTAGATTTTAATAAATTAATATAAATCAAGTTTAAATAATTTAACGGTTAAATTAATTACCTATTGTGTTTTTTAACTAACTTGGCTTGATTTCATGTGATATTCGTATCGATTTATTTTAAATTTTCAGATATCCTCGATATTGAGGTCTATTATTGGATTATCAGAGACGCCTTTAATGAAAAATACTATCGACTATAAGATCGCGTACTGATGTATCTATTATTTTAACTTTTCCGATTTCTTCGACATTAAGTTCCATTATTATTAATTTATATATCATAAGCTAAGAGATAGAAAGTTTTATCCTACCATTTTATTACTGTGTATAGTTGTATTAGATTGGTCCTTCTATACCATCATGCGGATGTCAACTGTATATAGTTTCATTAAGCTACATTGACAAGAAATCGAAATGCGCATGTGCGATAGTAAATTCTGTAATAAATTCGCAATTTGAGTCCTTAAAAACCTGTTGAACGATCCCTGTGCCGAAGAATTATTAAAAAGTATAAATTTATCGAATCGCTTGGAAATCCATAATTAGCATCTTCGAAAACTGAAGCGCGCTCATTATTTCAATGAAATCGACATTATTTTCATTAAAAAAAAAAAAGTCTCCAATAACCCAAGATTCGACCTCAAATCGAAAAAGGTTGAATCTGAAATGGAAGAAGATGAATTTTGTTTGGAAAAGGCTTTATTCCATTTGATAAAAGTTGAATACGATGGAAATGCTGGACATTTACTTATTAATTTACAATAGTCCACCAACAGGCGTTGTGCCCAATGACAGGTGGTCATTCATTCTGATAAAAAAAAAAAAAAAGATAAAAACAAATTTAAAAAACAAAACAATAATAATAAATAAATTTTAAAAAATCGGCCACAGCTCAGAGACTTTTTTAGAGAAAAATCTTATTGATTTTCATTATTTATTAAATTCTTTGCCTTTTATTTTGTTATTTTATTGAACGGTAAGCAAGATGCCAAACTGGCCTTACAGATAGGTAAATAAAACTCATCGATTACTCTGCAGCAAGTTCTACGAAATCTAAATGGTGAGTATATCTATAAAATATATACAAATATTCATAGCACACCTCACATCAATAGTTTCAAAACGACTCACCAAATAAAGATATAACATGACTCCATGACAGTTTTGGAAAATAATCAAATAAATAAACTCACTATGTTAATAAAAGATAAAAATCAATTTGCAAAAATTCCTAAATGTATACCGCCCCATAAATTGTAGTCGGAAACGCTATTATATTCCAAATTACAATCATACCCAATTTTTCCTCTATCTTAGGTGAATTAAATACATCACACTTTTTATCAGCTTGAATAAAAGAAGAAGAAAAAAAAGAAAAATAATAAAATGCAGGTATGGCGTACCTGTTTTTATTCGCATTAATTGTATGGTAATAACATTGATAAAATCAGGTAGCGTTGCATAAGATTATACAACACACTTTTATTTTTAGATCGATAATTTATCGATATTTACAGTTAGATTTTTTTTTTCTTCAATCCGGTACCGTTTAAAACAGCAGGTTCATTAGAGTGGATTGATTCGGATTGCTTCCGATTTATTATTTAAATCTCAAAGTAATAAAAATCATATTCACTAATATTCTTTTATTTAGATATATTTCTACTTAATTTTTTTTTATTATTACTTTTTTTTACAGCAACTAAGTAACTCCAGTTTGTCATTAATAAATTTGCAATCATTATTTCATGTCTAATAATTAACTGGGAAAAATCCAAATGGATGAGTCATTAATTTAAAAATGCCTTTACCATAATATGGTGTATATTTTACTCTGTATATATTTTTTTTTTTTTTTGGTAGTATAGCTTACTGTTGATCCCATGTTTTACACCAGCAGCAAACAAATTATCATACTCGTACTCACCTGAAACAATAACAAAAAATTGTAAAATTTCACTGATTTGATATTTTTCAACATCAGCATAATAAAAAAAAACACATTAATTTATTTGTTTATAGTTAAAAACTAATTATAAACTTAAGTGAACTGAAGCCCCGTTAAACAATGGTTAAAAAAAAAGTTTGAGATATAACCTGGACCCCCAGTCCACAGTGCGATAATTCCACACCGTAGAGAAACCAATGTAAATTTTTTGGAAAATAATTTGGAGCTACACAGTGATCAAAAATAGAACATTTTTATAACATAATAATAATGACGACTCAGAAACCACAGAACTATATAACGGTACCCCGATACCGGTCTACCACAGGATCGCATCCTCTATATTAATACTGCAAACGAACTTGCAATGCATTCATTGTACTGCGCTGGTAGTAGCAACGAGCAGTAGAGCTGTTTCTGAGCCGGTAGCACAGGCGGAGAGGGAAAGTGTTCCGCTAGCTCCTTGCAGCACATCGATCTAATCACTGCCGAGCCAAACAGATTAGAACGGGCAGGCAATTGCTAATCTGATCGTCAGTTTAACAAGTGTCATTATTTAAGTAATAATGACCTCGGAAAGGTGTCAATCAGTTCTTAATTCTAGACTGACGCTCAGAACTATCTGTCCGTGCCGTTCGTTACCTCACAGATGATGGATATGTACACAACCTAGCATGGCCATTCCGAGCTTCAGCCATCTGATTTATTTTAGGATTGGGTGGATCCAGAAAGCGAATGTCAAACCACGATACTCAACACGACAAAACCCACGAATCATATGTAAAGCGATATAGAGTATGTCACCAAACTAGGATTCAAACCTAGTTCGTTGGAAATAAAATTCCAAGATATCTCATAATAAATAAAATGTAACGTGACACAACCATATACGCCCATTCTGATGGCCATGGCATTAATTATTTCAATTAAAATAATATATTTAAAATAATTGTTTATACTAACAGGTACAGATCATAAAAATCTGCGTCTTGTACCCTTCTAAATATTCCAGTCAGCTCATTTTTCTTTAGCCTAAATATTTAAAGTAATGCATTATTTCGTAAGACTTTCCTAGTCTTTCATCCACAAATCTGAGTGACCATGTTCAGCATTCTTAACAATAGGAAGTAAAAAAGGTTTGCAAAGTAGGCATATCAGATTCCTCGTGAATTGGCGGATATCGAGTAACATAACTTAAATCACTTTAAATTACTTCTTACAATTTATTTTTCAATTTAAACACAGTATTTAATCTATAAAATCCAAATTTCTTATCTTGAAAGGTATTTTTATTGGTTTTAAGTTTTAGTAACTCTTTGAATAAAATGTTTTATCACAATCTTCGCAGTTTGAAGTAGGTTCTATAGATCTCACTCCATAATGTGTTGAATTTCCATAATAGCATGGAAGTGATTCGTAGAGGCAATTAAGTAATCGTCAGAAACATTTATTGTTATAAAAAGAAAAGTTGTTTTACCAAAAATGTGATATTCTAATGTGATAACTTGGAAAAATAAAACAACTTGTAAAAATTATAACATTTATTATAATTAAAGAATTTTAGAATTATGTTTCACTATTAAAAATTTAACAAGGATTTATATGTTATGGATGATAAATTAACATTAAAACCCAACAACCTTCAATTTCCGCACCGTTGGTTTTGTACAGAAGCTGCGCCATTTAGATATGTATCTCAGATACAAGGTGTTTCTTAAGTAAGATGCTCATTACCACCATAAGATGCGCTAGATTGGAAGGATTACGTAAGGAAACAAAAATGTATCTACAAAAATGAACTATTTGTATTTATGGTATAGAAATATAATTTTGAAAGGAAAAAAAAGTTCTATCAAGACACTGTATGATGACTGTGATTCAGTATTGAATTACCATAATAAAATAGTTCATTCCAGAATGGGACAAAATATGTTCAGTGTAGATAAAGATATTTATTTATTCGATAAATTTGAATATATTTATGGGCATGGTTAGTGATTTCTAATGAAAAAATTAATAAAAATTACTGATTAATTAATTTATTAAATTATTTAGTGATTAACAGATCACACGCCTCACCCATAGTGATATTTTTATAGTGTGCTTGCTAATTTTCTGGTGCCCAATCTTTTGCATACCATGCGCCAATGTTTTCACAGACGAGCTAAGATACGCCACATAACTCGAGAACTATTTATGCATTCTAACCTTCATGGTTGGAGGTTATAAAATAGAGATAAGGATATCTGCTTCGCTTAGTGGATGAAAAGGAATAACTTAATCAGGAAATTAAGTTAATTAATTTACGCTAGTTTCTAAAAGCACCTTTCTACAACAGTCAGAAATTGTCTCTTGTAAGAGAGGGTGATCGCTCCGTGATGGGCAGATTGTATCGTTTGGTGAAGATAACTCTGGACCACAATAGTTGGTATAGGAGCTAGATCAGCTGGGAATATGGATATGTCTATACTCCCTGTTTGCGAGGACTCTTGGTCCTGGCGTATATATAACCTTTTTAATGTAAGGATAATAATAGACATCAACTCCATGGTCAAAACCCACGATATAAAATACATATAGGCGCAAAGATACTATGCGCCACGTTTGGTCACCCCTGCCTTAGATTCTTGCAATAGCATCATTATTTAGGATAGTTGGGTGTTGCCAAATTTGTAATCTAACGGTCCCTTATTTTATGTAGAATGGAAATGGATGACATTTATCCGTGAAACTGTATCGTTTCATGGAGATAATTAACAAGTCATAATGACTAGTAATGCAACTAGTTATTACCTACTATTATAATATTTTGTATATTAGCACTAGTAGTGCTAGTACTTTTTAGTATATATAATTAATATACTAAATAATTCTTGTACTACGAGTACTATTGCTAATATACAAAAATCATTATTTAGGATAACCACTCTACAATGAATGAAGGAAAAATATTATTGTAAAACCACATTGGCTTGTAAAAATATATCTTTAAATCAACCTGAAAGGAAATGAAATCGTGAAGTTCACTGACAACGTCTTGAAACACCATTTCTTTTTTTTAATTTTTAACAGTATTTTTTAAGATGTTCTGCTCGTATATTTCTTTTTTCGGTCGTTTTTTTTTCTTTTATATTCTGCTTTCTTTGGGTTCAGTTGTCCTCTGTCTTTTTTATAGCTAGACCGATTTCCTTTCTCTTTTCTGCTTCACATATATACATTTAATTTTCTCAACTTTCGATAGTTGAAAGGTATGAGGAATGTCAACATTGTTTACTTTACTTTGAAGAGAGAGACTCACAGTGGCCATTTAAGCTAGAACTTTCCAATATCTTCGATAAACTTAAGAGTAGATGCTAACAAATAAATCATTAGAAAATATTTAAAAAATTCGTAGTTCTAAAAATTAATTATTATTCGTCGAGTAATTTCGAAGTCATTTTATAGTTCCATAGATATACTCGTATGTTGAATGCAATTGATTTTGTATTGGTAAAAATGCCAAAGAAACCGCTAACTCAGCTGAGAACAGTTTAACCAAAGTCCTAACCGTAACAATATCTCATTAAAGATGAAATTGCACCACCAACTTATTATTTGCTATTAATTTGTTTCTTCACTGAAGCATTCGTGGAAAAAAAAAATCAATTTTCGCAAAAATTTGTCGAGGAACTTCTAGTAATGTCATAGTTCTCTGAAATGTATGTATGTCATTGTATATAAAAGGTAAGAAATGTTCTTCAATTTTACATTGTTAAGAAAATCGAAGACAATTTCAGCCGCGCTAAGAACAGTGCAAGAAAAGTCCCATCATTTCATTGGCAAGATCACATCATTGACGATAAAATTTCACTATCTTAGTGATTATTGGTTTCTTTATTCTGATATCTGCAGGAACAAAATAATCTCACAATCATATTTTCGGTGTAAATCCAAAATGGCGTATCTGAAAATTTATGGCACTGAGAAAATTGGGTTGGAAATATGATTGCAGAAGTATGGGGGCTAATTTCTTAATTAAGCTTTTAAATAAATAAATAAAAAAATGGTGACATGGCGGATTCGTCCTTCTATGGAGCGCCTCATATGCAATAATAATAATATTCTAATAATAATAATTATAAAAAATTTAAAATTAAAAATCCAATACCACTGCCCTCTTCAAACTTCCCCCATACAGCTTCTCATAGCTACTATTCCTTAGAATATAATGAAAATTTTAATGCAAGAGCAAAATTAAAATTATGAGTAAAAGGAACATAGATTTAAAAATCACCTAAGGATCACATGATGATTTTTAAACATCTGCTGGTTAAATTTTTACAATCTAAAATTTAATATTTAATATTTAAAAATCAAGAAAGTAAAATAGAGTCTCCGAACTTCAATGTTTATCAATGTCAACTTGTTTATCAATGTGTATTAAGACATGTGAATAACGTTTCTTGGCCCTTTTTTAAGTTCCAATATACAAATAGCATTTATATTAATAATTATATATGTAATATCTTTATATAATATTTTTGTTGCTTGCATTAAAAAGGACGAGGGTTGGTTTCCGACGGAGACCCGAGAAACTTAGTTCCTGGGACTCTTGGTTTCTCTCTACGGCCCTGCTTGCATACTCGATCTATTAATGGTTTCGGAACAGACACGATCAAAATACGACAGAACCATAGTACATACTTGAGGCGCTATTGGCCTTTCATCAAGGTTTATACCCACTTTTACTATGCAATATACGCCAGGACCCTCAAAGAAAGACAAGCTGAATATTACCTATCCTCCTGCAATCACCAGAATGAAAAAGAGCTGCCTCTCGGGAGTCGGTTAAAAAAGATTTCATCAGCCGAGTTCTGTTGGGAAAGGAGGTGCCTGGAATTTCCAGCGACAAAAGGCGCGAAGCAACGCTACCATCGCTTGCTTCAGCGTACGGCACGCAGTCACTTACGGAATCCCCGCCGTATTCTTCAAAAAACGATTATAAAACCCATAATGCAAGCTCGGCGGATTCGATACGACGCAAGTTGTGAACACATTAGATAAATCCTGAATATATAGACCAATGTTGTGTTGAACAAAATGAAATTAAATTTAAAACATTGTCTAAATCCATGTGGTAGAAAACACTCCTCAGTCTATATTTATGAGATCATCAAATATATCCCTGCCTCACTATAGCTCGACCATGATTCGATGGTATACCGAAGGCGAACTCATGCGGCACTAAGTTGAAGCGAACGTTTTTTTTTTACTTACCATCCGATTTTATTTGCAAAATATTTACAAATACATACATACATTACAATATCATCTTGTAGTAAATGTATATATTTGTAAATATTTTGTGAATAAAATCGAAGGATAAGGAAAAACATTAGTTGCAACTTAGTTCCGCATGAGTTCGTCCTCGCTATGCCATCGAACTGTGGCACAGTGCAATGAAACGTACTTTCCTACGCATCGCTCAAAAAATAGCTCTTGCAAGTTTTTTAGTATACCTTAGGCTATATAAATACGTAAAATGATAATTTGTGCATGTATTTTACTGGGCACTAATCTAACTTGAATTCTATTGCTCGAAATACGTGTTCCAAGTTTTCCTAACAAAAAAAGAAAGTTAAAATTTGTTTATAATTTATGATAATAGGAACTTTTACACAGTATTTAGCGAACCCTTTTGTTTAGCAATCGTTTTTGTATGACGATCTTTTTTATTAAAAACATGGTTAAGGTTGTCGTTTTTTTTTATTAAAAAAATATTCTAATTTGTTTGTAAATTTAATTATATGTCGTTAACTAGTAACTCTTCTAGCTTATAAATATCTAAGAATTCCATCCCTCGGTGTCCTACAATTAATGTAAAAATTTACTGAAAAAAACTGTACGAAATATATTTCGTGCGCTTTCGTTGCTAAGTATTGTTTTTACTTCCTTGTACGAAGTAAAGGAAGTATTGTAATCGCGAAAATTTTCGGTTTTCAGATTTTAATGGAAATATCCATTTTGACCATCCCTGAATCCATTTTGACTAGTTTGGTCTAAATTGCAAAACCGAAAGAGGTACTTTATTTGAAGGTCATATTAGACTTTCATCAAAAATTATATTAAAATATAATGTAAAATATTTAAAATTTAGTAAATAGGACTTTTATATCAATATGAATGTATTTTCTAGATTTTGGTTAAGATTGGTGAGCCGAAAAGGGTACTTTACTTGAAGGTCATAATAAACTTACATCAAAAATTATATTAAAATTAAATGGAGAAATCATATGTTTCAGTAATAAAGGTTACCAACGCGATTTTGTTTATACTCTATTTAAACATTTTTATTACTTATTTTAAGTGTTAATATTGGGCATATAATACTGGTTTTCCTCCCCATTTGTACGATGAACAAGTCTGCAGCAGGAGATTAAGATATAAGTTAAGTGGGTTCTTCCGCTTAAAATTTAGAAACTGTCGATTTCTAATGCTTTATCTAGTGATACTGACAGTTTTAATGTTGTCACGGAACACGAAAAAATCTCTTGGAAACTTACCTAAAAAAGTTACCTACTGAAAAAAAAACGACATTTAATAACGGAATGAAACCTCCAGAAACAAGAGTAGGTGTGTGTGTCAATAGATGGGTGTCCCGACGCCGAATTTCGTTTTTGAGATATTGCAATTTTCGGAAATAAGTAACCAAATTGAGTATCACTTTTTGAGCCAACAATTTATAGTTTAATAGGAGTACAAGGAAGTCATGTGTTGTCCACATCAGATATTTTCTCATTAAAAACAAAATATTGTAGGTATGCTTTATTCTTCAAACTGGATAAAATGACCACGCTGAACAATTTAAAACCAAAATACAATAAATATTTCAAATCTGATATTTTATGTATATCTTATGTCAAACATTCGCTATATTTAATATTTCTAATATATCTAATCTAGGTGTATCTAAATCATTATTATAGACCACCGAAAAAATAAAATTTTATAGAGTACCTTGAATGATAAAATAGGAAATGGATTAGTTAGTTTAGTGGAGGAGTAGCGAGGTTATGAATAAAGTGGGTGTCACGAAAAATCTGCATATTCTAATAATAAATGAGATCCATGAGAAGCTGTCTCGTCGGATTAGCGCTCATTATCCTTTTAATGTTCGTTCGTTATTCGTGACGGTGGCACCCAAACTATATTTACTATATGCAGTTTACGCAATTGGGCGTTGTGCAGTCGTCTAAATTTTCGGGTTGCATCTCTCTTTGGATCCAAATAATCTACGAAATACGTAATTATCAAAAACCCTAGGACCTCCTTCTTTCCTTAATTTAAGCGGCCGCGCTTCACACCCGTAAAGAAATTGTTCTATAGAAACTATAATATTTTCCAATTCAATATTTTTCAAATAATTCTAAGAGAGAAGACTAAAACTAAGTAATTTTGCAACAGCGAAATAAGAAGGGTCATAAACGACGCATAAATTTCCTCTAAGATGTAATGTTGCCTATAAATTACTAATTATTGTTTGTATGAATTGAAATACGTTAGTCCATATTCACAAACAAAATTACTTTTTAATTCCTTGTACGAAGTGAAGGAAGTATTGTAATCGCGAAAATTTTTGCCATAACGTTTTGGAACGGTTTGCCATAGAAAGTTGAAATTTTGTATTTAGGATTGTTGTAAAATCTAGTTGTGAACATCCCGTTTTGGTCACTGCTTGATCACCGGAAGTGGTACTTTACTTGAAGGTCATAATTGATTTCCATCAAAAATTATATTAAAATACTATGAAAAACTTCTCAAATTTAGTATTTATAACTTATATATTTAAATTATAGATTTTATAGATTTAGAAACTTCTCAAATTTAGTATTTATAACTTATAGATTTAAATAGCATACTAGATTTTGATCTAAATTGAAAAACCGGAAGCGGTACTTTACTTGAAGGTCATATTAGGCTTTCATCAAAAAGTATATTAAAATATAATGTAAAACATCTCAAATTTGGTAAATAGGACTTTTATATCGATATGAATGTATTTACTATATTTTGGTTAATATATACTATATTTAATAATTTAGTTACTATATTTAATTTAAATTATGATAATTATTGTTTTATTTTTTTCTAGCACATAAATTATTCCAGAGTTGCATTAGCGCCTCTTTAAAAATTTCGGCGGTCTCTTTATAATTATAGGCATTATTATACAAGACAAAAACCACTCACATGAACACTATTACTGTATATAAAACCAGAAATTACTTCCATAAATAAATTATTCTAAAAAATAAATGTTAGCCACTACACCACAATCAATATAAATAAATATTTGGAAAAATAGCAGATGAGAGGGAGATAAACATTTTTTTTTCCATAGCGCCATATGAATATTTAATAACTGTGTGCAGATCCATATCTTCTATGTTGATATCTTCATTCCTTTTATTGCAACAGTATTACATTATAATCTATTAATTAAATCTTCTGTTTATGAAAGGATAATGGTGATGGGACTCACCAATGTTTTGTGTTATAACTAACTTTAAACTAAAACTAACTTCAAATTAAATTCCTTGAGCTATGATTTATGATTTTTTTGTAATATAATTACCAGGCTGAGAGATAAATTGGAAGTACATAAGCTAAGAAAATTTAGAAAGTTCAACTGAGAATAGGAAACCTTAAAACCAAGAGGTATAAAAACTTCGGAACTAACAATCAGACAAAACTTTCTTCAACAAGATTCCTATGAATCGGACGCGTTCACTGCCAATCGGAAATCCAATATCGGTCGGGTAACGGTGGTAATCATTACAGACAATCCATAAGGCTTGTATAACACCCAACCTTTTTCTATAATAACATCGATTGGATTGAGGTGTCAGTTCGAATTATAAGAACTGAGCTGTAACAGGTGGAGAATATGCTTCCAACTGTAACACATGTTCGGAAGTACCTTTCGGAGTCCAAAGTTAACTACTTTAATGTTTTTTAGTGGCATAAATCAAGTTCACTAAAATATAATGAAAAATAAAGAATGTAAAATTTACATAGGTTATTCGCCGTCTACCTGGACTCGTATGTAGAATCATTTTTATTTATTTTGTTGTAAAGAGAAAGTTAACCTGATGTCAATTCGACCCATTCAGATCTTTTGTGATTAACCTACAGGTTGCCATTCAAGATCTAAGACGCTGCTAGAAATTTGTAGAATCCAAGGGCTTCAAATCGATAAATAAATATAAAAACAAGCATTCATCTAGACAAAAAAGAAATAAAAGGCAGAGCCCTCGCCAGGTTTTCTCTTTTTGAGATGGTATTTTTACGATTAATGACTCTTGAGGAATCCAATATCGTTTTAAACTAACTCCCAATGTCAAATTTAGATAAAATTTTAATTTATTCTTCTATAATTTTATGAAAATTTGTAACACCACATACTGACATTAAACATTTTTATAATTCGCTTTCAATAGCTCGATAAACTTAGGGCCTTATAGGCACAATAAGGATGTAGAACAGGAGCGTGAATGGAAGAAGAAGTACAGAAAGACACTAATACCACGGCCATGTTGATCACTTCCAAAGACGTAGTTGGTCACTTGCCAATGCCTTCTCGATCTAGCGGTCGTAAAGGCTTCTTGACTGGAATGGATAATCCAGAGGTTGTCCCTGAAGCTTCCTTTCAACTTCCTTCCGCTTTCTACTTCAATATAAAATATTTCCAAGGATCATTCAATGCTACAATGCAATCACTGAATGAATATTCGGTTAACATTTGTTATTCAATAAATAATAATAGGTATAAGAACACAACTCAAGGAAGAAACTTTCAGTGCACGTGCATTTCATAGATTTTTATCGAAATTGAGATTTCACTAGTTTTAAAGTCTAGGAGTTTCGGTACATCTAATAATGCTATAAGTTGCTCATGCGACCATTCCTTGTTTGTAAAAACACCGTTTGAGAGTCGGGGTGTCATGCAATAAAGGCATCAACTGTTGTCTACAGACGATTTTTTTTTTATTCCAAAAGCTTACAAAAATGGACTAATGCCCTTCCAGTCTGAGCCAAATCATATGTCAGATATTAATGCTTCTAAAATTTAGCTTTCCAACGATATATCATACATATGTGTTAATACTATTATTGCCGGAAATTTGTTTTCAACCACGGAAAATAGTTCTCCTTTAGTTTATTATCAAATCTTTCAAAGGTTATGTTTATCCATTTTTATTACTACTAACAATGAGAGACGGGTAATCATTTCAAATAAAATTAAATATACCTTAGTACAGGCCATTTTGAAAATTCGGCATTCAAGCCCTGCCTGACTATTTCATGAAGATGAAGACCTAGCCGAAATTAAAAACAATTTAGTTGTATATTGATGTAGCGAATGTAATCAAAATCGTTATAAAAGTTGTCCAGAAATTGTAAAATGTGCTATAACATCCCAGGCATATACAGGCAGTTTCGTAAAACCTTTCGTTTTTTAACTAGGCTATTCACAGGCGTACAGAATTATTTGGCAACAGAACTATTTGGCAATTTGGACTCAGGGGACCTTAAAACGTGTATTTCCGTTGAAAACTAGGATTAGAAATTTTTCATGAACGCAATACTTTCTCTAACTGTATAGAAGGTAAAAATTCGAGTGGTATATTTGACAAGGTAGCTAGCTTTCTGAAGGTATGTAGAAGGATAAAGGCTAGAGTGTAACCTCCCGGCTTATGCTCCACCCACAAGGTTCCTCCTTAATTTGTTTGCCTGCACAGCTAAATGAGATCACTGTCAAGATTTTTTTTTTTTTTTTTTTTTTTTTATTAATGGTAAGACTATTAGTTTAAAATTTAATTAATCATTAAATTTTGTCTCAAAATTAATTTTTCAAGCAGCATCAGTTTAAATTTATTAAAACCATTGTCAAACCTAACATATCCAAGGTTAAGCCAAGTTTATGTATATCTAGCAATACAATTACATACATATGACATTCGCGAACAAGCATGTGATCTAAATATTTTAAAGAGCTCCTATGTGACAAAGAGTACAATGACTAGGGACCCACTTTCTCCAACGATTAGCATTAGTTCACCTTATTTTACTGCCTACGCGATATTAAATAGGTGGACTGAAGCATTACAAAGTATCCAACATTTTTTTTTTTTTATTTTGACCACAAACCTCGAATTATAAAATGTCCTGCAAGGATGAAATTGTGAAACTGCATTTTTTCATGCAAACACTGTAATTTGAATATACAGGTTTCAGTTGACGTTTTTCAATGAGAAATAATTACAAAATTGTCTTTGGCATTAAATGGCCAATTCAACGCAGAGGCGTTGAACGGATTTTCTCATACGCTGTTTCTCTATTCTTTTAAAAAAATTCCTTCTTTAATGATTCACAATTAAAAAAATAGGCTTATTTTTGTAACAATATTTTCATTGAGATTTTCTACTTAAAATAAACCAATTTTCAAGCTTTGTGTCTAAAAAGATTATTTAAAATTAAGAATATCTAGAAACGAAACAATATCTAATTTAATAACAGGCAATTTTAATATATTTTACAGTTAATTTTTATTGAATATTTTATTTTAATATTAAATAGGTAATTCAAAAAATTAAAACTCACATATATTTTTTTGTGCAGCTTGAAAAATTAATTACAGTTTTTCATCATCCCAATATGTGTAGTTGATTTATTGAAAGCAATCAGTCAACATTTTTTTATTTTTATAATATATGAAAAAAATCTGGTGCGGTGCGCGCATCACACAACTTTCCCTCACCGTCCTATAATAATTATCTTTTTAATATAATTTTAAAACGGTCACATAAGCAATGCTTGAAATAAACTCAGCAGCATTCACTTCTTCACATCTTCTCCCACTTCAGTACAATAAAAGTTTTTTTAAACAATTTTACTACAACAATTCTGTACACTACCTATATATGTTAACTTCGTCAAGTTGCAAATTTTTCATGTTTGCAAATTTTTTTCATTCATTTTTCATATTTTAAAAGTTTTGGTTTAGTTTTCATGGAAATATTTTCTTTCCATTAAATAATATGAAAGTAGAAATTATGAAGTTAATTTCCGCTTTTGTATTCTTAAATTACTTTATTACAGAGTATATTCGGTCGTTCGGTATAAGGTTCGGTCGCATCCGTCTCCTTTCAGATGCGCTCGGTTATCCATCCATCTAGGGTATTGTGCTCCTCATAAAATACGCTGTCTCTTTGCTAATACTGGTCCGATTTTGATGATTCTTTTTTCGTTGTTTAGATAATTTAATAACCTTTCATAGAATTCTATACATAATTTACTATAAATTGCATACTTTTTAAGTTAAGCGCAAATAAAATATTCTTTTCATCATAATTTTTTTCGCTGCATTTCCTCGGTTATATACTGCATAAATGAAAAGAAAGGCCTCAAAGGAGAAGACATTAGGCAAGTTTCATCAAAATTATTGGAGACGTTTACGAGAAAATTGTAAAATCCCTGATATAATAGCTACATGCGGTTAGTCCTATGCGCTTTATCTTTGCTAATACTGGTCCGATTTTGATGATTCTTTTATTGTTTTTTAGATAATTTAATAACCTTTCATACAAGTCTATATATACCTGATTTACCATAAAATACTTTTTGAATTATACGCAAATAAAATATTCATTTCATCATAACTTTTTTCCCTGCATTTTCTCGTTGGTATACTAAATACATGGAAAGTTAAAGGACTTTAAGGAGAAAACATCAGGCAAGTTTCATCAAAATCGTTTGAGCCGTTTACGAGAAAATTGTAAAGCCCGTGATATAATTACCAAGTCCGATGCTCTGTATCTTTGTTAATACTGGTCTGATTTTGATGATTCTTTTGTTTTTTTAGATAACTTAAATTTCTTTCATACATGTCTATACATTATTTACCATAAAATGCATGATTTTTAGGTTATGTGCAAATTAAATATTCTTTTCATCATAACTTTTTTCCCTCCATTTTCTCGTTGATATACTACATATATGGAAACTTAAAGTGCTGTAAGGAGAAGACATTAGGCAAGTTTCATAAAAATCGTTAGAGCCGTTTTCGAGAAAATTGTAAACAATTGTAATATCCATGGTATAATTACCATTTCCGGTTTGTCCAATGCGCTGTATTTTTGCTATTATTGGTTCGCTTTTGATGACTTCTTTTTTGTTTTTTAGATGATTTAATTACCTTTCACACAAGTCTAAAGATAATTTACCATAAATTGCACGCTTTTGAAGTTATGCATAAATAAAATATTCTTTTCATCATTACTTTTTTCCCTGCATTTCCTCGGTGATGTACCACATACATGAAAAGCTAAAGGTCTTTATGAAGAATAATTTAGGCAAGTTTCATCAAAATCGTTAGAGCCGTTTTCGAGAAAATTGTAAAAAAGCATAAAATCGATTATATAAAGTGGCACTTCCGGTTAGTCGATTTTGACGAAAATATTGCTGTAACATCATATGCATGTGCCAACCTTAAATACGTAATTTCAGTATCGTACAACTTTTCGTTTTTGAGCTAGACTGTTCACATACACACAGACCATTTTGTGAGACTTGGTCATTTGGACTCAGGGGACATTAAAACGTGAATTTCCGTCGAAGACTCGAATTCGAAAATTTTCTCGATCGCAATACTTCCCATTACTATATACTTCGTATATAGGTAAGAGAAAGTAATTATAATGATTTGCAGTAATTTTAGCCTTACCTATATCTTTTCACACGATGATTGTAATATGAAACTATTTAGAGCATTTTTATCGTCTAGCATAACGAGAAATTTTTCTGATAAGATGCCCTAGTTTGCATAAGTAGATGTTGATGAGCCTGTAGTTATTTAACTTTAGAAAGAAAGAACTAATAACAGATTAAAAAAAGTTTGATCCATCCTTTGACAGGAACATTTATTTCTGCAAATCACAATTTCAGATTTAATTTCGAATTCATTTACAAGTAAATTAATATGAATTTTCATATTTTACGTAAATCAAATAATAATAATAATAATAAAATCTAAAGGTACTGATATACAAAAGTCAAGAGTTTGTTTGAGCGCGCTAATTTCAGGAACTATCAGTCCGATTCATAATACATAATACCTAAATATCTTCACTATATTTATCAAACTTTTGTATTTTCATAAATCGCTTAAATCTCTTAAAATAAATAATTGTTTTTTATGTAATATATCGTCGGTTTGAAGGTAAAATTGATCAACTGCAATTTTTGCGAAGATGAGATTTTTTGCTGTTTATTCGGTATTGACAACATTTGGTTCAGGCACAGGTAAATAATAACAAATCTCATTTTCGCAAACATCGCAATTGACCACTTTTACTTCAAAGCCGACTATATATGAAATTAAATATCTGATGTGGACACCCCATGACTTTCTTGTACGGCTAATAAACTATATATCGGTAGCTCAAAAAGTGACCCTGAATTTGGTTTCTAGTTTCCGAAGATAGCTGTATCTCAAAAACGACACTCGGCGTCGCGACGTCCATCTATTAACAAATACAGAGACACATGCATAAGCTCTTGTTTCTGGAGGTCTCATTCCATTATTATATGTCGTTTTTTTCAGTTGGTAACAAGTTCCTAAGAGATTTCTTCGTGTTCCTTTACAACATTAGAACTGTTGGAAGCATTGGAAATCGACGTTTTCAACATTTTAAACGGAATAACCCGCTTAATTTATATCTTATTCTTCTGCTGCAGACTTGTTCAGCTCACAAATGTGGAGGAAAAAAAAGTATTTTACAGTCAATTTTAACAATTAAAACAAGTAATAAAATTGTTTAATTAGAATTGGAAAAAAATCACATTTACAGCCTTTATCACCAAGCCATAGATCTCTGTCAATAAACCTTGTGTTGTAAGTTTATTATGACCTTCAAGTAAAGTACACCTTTCGCCTTTCCAATTTCAACCAAAATCTATTATATTATTTATATTCATATAAAAGTCTAATTTACCAAATTTGAGATGTTTTACATTACATTTTAATATAATTTTTGATGAAAGTCTAATATTGTATGACCTTCAAGTAAAGTACACCTTACGCCTCTCCAATTTCAACCAAAATCTATTATATTACTTATATTCATATAAAAGTGTAATTTACCAAATTCGAGATGTTTTATATTATATTTTAATATAATTTTTGATGAAAGTCTAATATGACCTTCAAGCAAAGTACCACTTCTGGTTTGACAATTTTAATCACAATTTATTTTGTTGTTTATATTCATATGTAAGACTTATGTACCAAATTTGAAAAGTTTTGCATTATATTTTAATATAATTTTTAATGAAAATCAGTAATGGCCTTCAAGTAAAGTACTACTTTCGGTTATCACGCAGTGATAAAAAAGGGAGGTTCACATCTAGATTTTACAATAATTCTAAATATAAAATTTTAACTTTCAACGGCTAAATGTTTTTGAGTTAAGCGAGATAGGTACAAACGAACGTATGAACGTACGTACAGACGTCAAGACAAAATTGGTCTTTCCGTTGAAATCTGAAAACCGAAAATATTCGCATACTTCCTTTACTGCGTACAAGGAAGTAAAAAGATGATATTCTATAATTATCACGTAAAAAAATTATATTCTAATTTTTAAAAACAAACTAAGAAACTATTATAATAAACAGAAATAATAACAAAAAAGAAGCCATTTTTATTTAATAATGAATAAAAACAAAAGGCCATCCGGTCACCAAATATTTTGCTTCGATAGCGCACCAAACACAGGATACAATGACTCATTGTTGGAAGACTAATACTAAAATAGAAGAATATAATATAAAAAAAATGAAGTACATTTACTTGAGTTGAGAATGGGCCAAGTTGGCCGAAACATCGATTTGGTGTGATATAAAATAAAATATTTGACACCCAAAATTAATAAAACAACTTGAAGATATTTTATAAGAATTGTTTTTTATTAATAAAATTTTTAATGAGGCTTCTAAACGAATGGAAGTTTATTTAATGGTTCATCCTTAATTCTCAGCTCCGGTAATGGAGTAATACGTTTTGCTTTTCTTTTAATTTTCGAAAAGAGTGATTATTCACAATTTAGAGGAAATAGAGTAAATTTGAAATACAACTGATTCTTTGAGAATAAGTTGCAGTTGGAGCATTGAACTTTGAAACGCGGAAAATGTGCGCTGTGGTTTGATTCTAGACAGACATGCTGGGGACAGATCGCAGTGGGAATATATAAATAGAACCTGGAGACAGGAGTGGCGTCAAAGGGGTGTGCCTCCTTCGTCTTTTTGTCCATAGCCAGCTGCCCAAAGTCCTGGTTCAATCAACTCTCTTGTCCAGAACTGTGGTTTGTCACACTCTTAGTCCATTCCGAGGAAAGGGTTAACTTAGTTAGTGATCCGACATATTAAAACAGTTAACAGACGAGCAGTAATAAACCCCGGATACGAAGAAGAGATCAGCTTCTAAAGACAACTTATTCAGACTGCAGAAGATTCTTGGTAGAAATGGTTCTTCAAAATACAGTAACACTTTAGAGGATATGATCGAATTGACAATAAAATTGAATGACTAAGGATCATTTAATTTACACTTAGAAAAATTAGTTAAGCAGTTAGTTATACAGATACAGGAAAATATTCAGTATAGCGCTCCGACCACTTGATGTATTCCTTGAATGTCTGGTTGAACTGGGAAATGTACCGCAAATCTCAGTTCCTTCTACGATAAATCTTACTAATTTCTAGTCAAGAAACATTTGAGTGCCAATTTCGGTTCATTCAGAAAAGGAGAACCCTCTTTACCCGCTATGCTGCCCCTTTTTTCTTGAATATTAAAATATAATTGTGAATAAATCTTACACTTCTCTCTTATTGTTACTCTGTGAGGGACATTTAAAAAAAAAAGGAGTACAGGCTAAACTGCATTGATATGATTTTCAGTCCTGTTAGTTATCAACTACTATTAGTAAGACTTAATAAAAGGTTAATCATGAATCATCCAATACAAACCTAATTAGATGTATCGTCTCACTTTAGTTTTCAATTTTTTCAGTTATTAATTATTTGAATTGTGGAACAGCCGATTTTTCAATTTAAAAAAATCAAAATGTATGTATTGCACAGTTTATGAGTGAGGTACGATTCCCATTTGGTTAGTCTATTTTAGGCTGGTGAAGAAAGATTTGCTGTATCTGATCTGCTTAGTTGAGAGTTGTGTGTCTATGTTATTTCAATTCATGAAAAATTGACGAATTTATAAAATATATAAAAATAAAAGATACGGAACAGGTTAGTGCATACGCGGAATCGCTAGGTATTGTTCCACATCAAGTCTGTGAAGTCATTTTTTAATTCACATTACAGGCAGACAGCATAAGTGAATATGCAGTTCAACGTACTAATTCAGATATGAAAGGAAAAATAATTATATAAATAAAAAAGTAATACTTAAAAGTAATAGCTGTTTATTGACCATAATCAGAATATAACCAGTCATATGTCTGGTTATAAAAAAAAAACAGCCCAGGTAAGTGAAAAAGATGCATGCTCAGATTAATCTGAAGAAATTTTCTAAATCTGGTAGATTCTTTTTTACTCATGCAGCAACTTAATTATCTTTTGAAAACTTCAGTAGGCCCTATTCCAGTCCAAGCTAAAAAAAAAAATTACAACATACGTCTTATAGTCAGCTGATCATTACAAAAAATATAAGAAAGGATCATAAAAAACAAAAAGTAAGGAAAAAAGAACATGATTAATTATTAAAGCCATCAGCTTCTACATGAATTAAATGCTATAAAATATTTCCCATCAGCATCTTCTGCAGACTAAGATTAAGAATAACAGACATTAGAACTACAACCTTTGTACTGTCTTCTTCCTTTCTTTCTTTAACTCTTTCTGTAAAAGAGCAAATGACTGCTTGTTTGTTCAGTCAACAAGACGCATCTACATATGCTTAGTAGTGCACTGTCAGCATTTCCGTTATTTTGTTTTTTTTCTGCGCGTTTGACTGTCTGCTTGCATTCGCAAATCCTTTGGTTTAATACTGAACATTGATCCCCGTCTTCACAGCCGGTTTTCTTTTATATATATATATATATATATATATATATATATATATATATATATATATATATATATATATATATATATATGAATATTAGTAAAATGAATCTTAAGCGACTGGCAGTAAAAGTGGATCGATACCAAATAGTTTAAGGAATCTTATTTACTCCCGGGGCCAATGAACCTATATAGAGCCATTATCTCTAAGATAATTATATGATAAAGTAGTAAAAATACATACAAAATTTAAATAATAAATTAATAAAATCAAAATCAATCCAAAAACTAAATAATTATACAGTTATGCCACCCATTATTTGATTAATAATTGAGGCGTTGACGAAGAAAAGGAAGTACGTTCCAAAAATTAAATTTTACAGGAGGAACGAAAAACTTTCAGGAGGGGTAATCAATAATGAACACGATAACCTTAATTTGATTTCGTCGTGAACGTTCTGTCCATTTACATCACTGTACCATCAACATCCGATTCCTCCTGAATCCAAAGATAAAGATCCTGGTATCCATTGTAAATTTGGTCTGTGATGTATCAATTTTCTTTCATTGAAAACGAAATATCTACCCAAATTTACTAGCTCCTAGTCTTGCTTTCCAGACTCTTCCAGATAATCCTCCAAGGTCTAAAAATTTAATATCCATATTGCAATAATATATGTCCGCAATTAACTAATCGCATTGGAAAACAATTGCCAGTTAAATTAAATTTTATTCAATTATATTTTAAAAATGTATTTGGAATGTGATTAGTAATAATTTAAATGTAAAAAAAAAAATTAGTTAATTTCAGATGAAGTATGTTTTTTTGGGTTAATGGAGTTATTTAAAACAAGCGGTGCGGCAAAACGGTATTCATATCATCGCGGACGTTCCAAGAAGAGAAGAATGATCCGCTCATGACTGAATGTAACGCAGTCAGCGAAGCTATTTTTCTGAGAAATTTCATTCATTAGGCTAGAACGGAAGTGGTGACGCAGCAGAGGTTCACAATTTCACAGGATACGCTGCGAGGAGGCCTACCGTTGACTGAAGAAGACCCAAGACCAGAGGGCGAGCACCGGAGATTCGTCGAGTCAGCCGAGGAAGTTCATAGAACTCAGGATTAGCGACCCAAGCACCCCCGGGCTGGGAACTGTAATTGTTGACACGATACCACAATTGACCAGCGTATAATCACAAAGTCATATGTTATTATACTTGCATGTAATGTGGTTACGGCTTTCTTTTGTGGGAATGTCTGTGAATTGGCAGCTTTCCAGCGGATGTTTTCGCAAATTAAAACAAACAAAAAAGTGGGCGACCCAACGTTCAATCCTCCAGTCATGTTCACCGATCAGTACGATTCGTACAACGTATCCTGCCCAAATCAGAAAAATAGGCCAATAGATCAAATCTTGAATAAAACTATTATCTAGAGACAAAGAGAACAATTTTATCTCTGAAGAATTTATTTTTAATCTTAGTTTTAATTTCTTTAAATCTAAATTAGAAACAATTAATTTTTAAAAGTCTCTAAAATGTTAATGATTTGTATATCTAATAAATAAATAAAGAGTCCACGGAAGAAAGGGGTAATGTCACGCGCAATACATTTCGAGAAAATCAAGTTTTTAAGTTTCGAGCTCCCACTTTCTTCGGTCTAAGATTATTCTTCAAACGATTCTAGCATATCGACCATCAAGATTTTCGACTGTTTCTTTTTACCATCTAATTATATTAAACGATATGAACAAATTAATGTGTATAACTTCATTTCAGGAAAAAATATGGATCTTCCCCATTCTTCCGTGGACTCTTCAAATATTATTTTAATTTCAAATAATACTAGATTAATAATATATTACCTTTAATGGAGCTAATGGTGGAGGGATCAGAAAAAATACGTAGTAAATATTTTTTTTTTGTTCTATGTGTGCCCACATTTCGGTACACAAAGTAATCCATCTTCACAGCCAAAAGAGTAGAGCGAGATCAACATGGAAGTAGAAGAAAAATCAGCATTTATAAAAGTTATTTGTTGTCATCATTAATTTAATTTGTTATATCGTTGTTCAGTTGTTTTCACTTCCCTCCTAACCTGCTCTCGCTCAACTCGTTTTGACGCAAAGAAGATCAACAACCTCAGCCGAAAGGTCCGCACACATGAAACAGTAAAAAAATCAACGGTTAACAGTATCTACATACTTATTACCTCAATAATCATTAAGTGACATTTCAAAATTCTTTTTAACTTTTAATTCAAACTAAATTATCCATCATTGAATTATATTTTATTACTTAATTCCATCAACAGTTCACATTAATGTTTCACTGTTTATAGCTTCACATATAAGCGATTAATAACAATTTGAAAAAAGGGTGCACATCTCTTGCTGAATTATCCTTCAGCACAAAAAATAAATACATAAATAAAATTCTTACTTAAAATACAATGTTGCTGATATAATTTAAAGAACTTCTCCTTCTGCAAGCAATATTATAGGACTTGACTTTTAGGAATGTCTTGTGGTTTCTTTACAGTTATTCCAGTCTCAGTAAATCCCAGTTTCGAATTAAATCCTTCACCTCGTTGAATGCTCAACTTACACCGATGCGAATGAACATCATTCAAAAAGTTTTAGATGCAAAAAAGAAACTAAAAGAAAATTTAAGCATAATTTGTTACATTTTACGACTATTATAAGCATATGTGCGTGACTTTAAAAACTAACTAAAAGTTATTAAAGTCGCAGTTCTTAAACGCTAATGACTTTTTGTTCTGAAAATTTTACCATCCCAATGTTCCTGAAACTAATTAATAAAAACGTATAACACACGAGTTTATAATAACATGTTCGGTTTACATACGTGTTTTCTCAACTACTAGATAACTTTTAAGATTTATTCATAATTTATTTTCTATTTGAAAAAAATTATTGGTATTAAAAGTGAAAAAAATGTTTGAAATTGAAGGATAAACAAGGTATGTTGTTTTAGGATTTTCAGGTTCTAGCGCAAAAATAGTCTATGAAATATAGACAAGGGTCATTTTTCAAGGTCACGTTAAGTGACTTCATAAAATATACTTTAACTCATGAACGCTATTAATTTACCGACAGATTAATAAAAAAATAAATCGTCATTGAAGTTGATATGTAGGTTAGGATGCACTAACACATATCAATGTTTTTTTCTGTGTTTTTTTTTCGTTTATAGTTTACAAAATAAACCGAATTTTCTCCATGTATTTGTTTAGACAAAATGATTCACGATAAGGAAAACACAACCAAGATTAATATTTTAATAAAATTTAAAAAAATATATTTCATTATTATTTTCAACATCATCAAGAAGGAAATTGTATGAAAAGCAAAATGTACCAATCATTTTATTTTAAATTTTCATTAGAGTGAGAACGAGATTCTGATTATCTTTAATTTTTCACGATATCATTAACCATGAAAATGAAGTATGGATTCTATTATAGTAAAATAAAAATTAAAGTTACATAAAAATTAAATAGGCTAATTAAAGAGATACGAATGCTTAATAAAAGAACGAATGCTCACTTGAAGGATTAAGATGATATTTTTTCATGAACTCGGTTACCGACCACAGAAAAAATAAAAATGAAATTTCATAACAGCCAGTAAGGTCAAGGATTATTCAATAGATGTCTACAAAAATTAAAGATCGTGGTCAGTATCCACCCTTCAATCCTGTTTAATTTACCTTGACTGGCCAAGAGGTCAGGAATTGGAACAAAGAATTCAACCACCAAACAACTAAACCGTTGAATTAATCAACCATCACGGTCAATATTTTAACTGATTCAACTGTTCATTCCATAATTAGCCTATATTATTAATTGTTAAGGATACAAGGAGGCCATAAACAGTAAAATTCTGTAATAAATTAATATCGAAAATATAAATATTAAAAAAAAGAAAGAAAGAGAAAATAATTTTTCAATACACACAACTTGCAAGGGGAGGCTACGGACGTGGATTCACGGATTTCAAGTAAACTTTTTTTGGTGATACCAGATCGAAAAATACTAGACACGTGTCCGAGGGTTCTTGCCAATGTGCCATAGGAACCGAGAAAAATGATTTTATATAATTTTAACATTTTTTGTATTAATCTTATCCGTATTTTCAAGGTTCAAGGTTCTCATATACCAATCGATTTGTTTTTAGAAGGCCAACAAACAATATTTTGGGAAAAAGCAAGTCAGATTCACATTTTGCGTTCTTTAAAATCCATAAAACTTTTCATAGAAATCAACAAATAGAAATTTTTGACTTGAATTTTCTGAAGGATTTATTTTCCTGCGGATGTCCGGCGTTCACATAAGCATTCATACCTCCTCAGAATTTTATCCGAATTCAACGTTACTACAACCATTGGAAAGCTGAATTTTCTATCTAAAACCCAAATCAATAACTTTTAGGTTTTATCCCTTTATAAAGGAGAAAAGTAATATGAACTAAATAAAAAATCTTCCGATTTTAATTTGTTTATGGATGTCGGGTTTGTTCCCGTGTCGTGTAATAAAAAGGTCCCTAAAGCATTTCCACGCTTCGTATGGATCGGTGAAGTCGTGTTGAAGTTATCGCACTTTTTGTGATTATAGAAACGATTTTGAGCGAAACATTTTTATCTTTCGAATGCTATGAAAATACGTATTTAAGGGTTTCTTGAGGTGCGAAAAACGAAAATCAACTTGGTTTCTCCCTAAAAAAATATTTTATCCCACTTTGCTACTTTGCACTGTGGTTTGAATTCTCCTAAAAAAAATTCTTCTGTGAAAAACCGTGCCGTGCTTGCTATTCGAAATTGTGATTTCATTTCTAGTCTTCAATAAAGTAATAAAAACAGGTAATTTTTTTCTTTTCATTTTTTGTTTATTTAGCTTAATATGACAAGACTTAACAATAACACTTCATTTGGTTATCAAATAGAACTTAAATAAAATTTTAAAATTATCAAAAACATTGTTTGGTTGGATACACCTACTTCCACATTTCCTTTAATGAATACCGACACTCCTAAGAAATGTCCTTTGAAGATGGCCGAAATCGAAAGGCATTATAAAAACCTCTTTGAGAGCGAAAATCTCTGAAAGCGTGCAGATAATGAAAAAGATGCCTCGATGCCAAATTTAATGCCCACTGATATTGAAGGAATTATGAAATCTATTAAATCTACATCATTAGGCACATCGCCGGGGCTCGTCAGGATTTTGTTCCGCACGATAAAATTTTTTGATATATCTCATATCACAAAAACTATTGCGGATGTAATGCAAAAGGTGGCCTATGTATCAGAACCATTTCAACAGGGGGACCCAATTCTAACATATGAAAGCCAAGGGGGATATTAATGATATATCTTCCTGGAGGCCCATAACCAAAGGAAGAAGGAAAGGAGTTTTATAAGAAGAGTTCTATAATCAAAAGAGTACCATAAAAAAAAATCAAAGAAGTTTATATGAAACCTACCGAGAACGCACGTCAACGCAAGAAATATCGACGCTAGGACGCTATTAAAAGATGCAAAAAATATGAAAAGCTATTGCGTGGTGGTTTTTTGTGACGTTGTTGTAAGCTCGCTTGAAGCCAGAGGTGAGTCACCGGATCTTAAAACTGTAATATCCGATCTCCTATATACAAATAAAATTAGAATTAGTAAACTATAACCAAACCCACTAAACTAGCTAAATCAAAGTGCAACGTGGAGTGTGCCAAGGCGGTCCCTTGTCGTCTTCGCTGTTCAACCTGTCCATTCTACCATCTATACCGTGACCTGTGCGACGAAGACTTCTCCAGAAGATTTGGATACAAGCTAAGAAGTGACCAAGAATTGTTGTCCTAGCAGGATTCGCGGATGACCAGGCTGTCTCAGCACGTGACAAGGGTGCTGCAGCAAGAGTGATTGGCAGCATCCAGAGGACATTTGTGGAGATTGAATAGCCAATCCAATCTCCACAAATGTCCTTTTTATAACCAACAAATCGTCGGAAAATTGTAGGCATCGATGCGGCTGAGATTGCCAAATGTACCGAGAGATTGGCCGCTGATCAGGAAAGTCGGAATATGCGAGCTCTACGACAGTCGCTGCGAGAAGGTTCATTTGAAGAATGGGCGAATTACAGGAGACAGGGCATTGGTGTTCGCCATTTTAAAGATACCCAAAAGCGAACAGATATACTTTTGAGAAGCAAATGCTTTCGGGTTCCGAATGGTCTGATGCCTTGAAACTGGGCATCAATTATGCACCTCTGCGTGGAGTCCCAGATTTCAGCGGACAGGCGGAAGGGTACGCAGTTTAGGTTAAGGTTAAGTTGGGTCCCTCTGTCGTAAATGCAACAAAGAGCCTAAAACACCAGCACATGTGCTGTCGAAAAGTGTCGCAACAACTCACTCCTCATAACAATCCGTCACCACAAAGTGAAGTATGAATTGATGAAGCTCCTAATAGAGAGAGACCTTGCCTGCTTCGACGAGGTGTACTACAAAGATACGGATGGATCCACGCGATTTGCTGGCAACATAGTTTTCCCAAAGACAGGTAAGTCAACAGTCATTCTGAATCCTACTGTAAGATACGAAAGTAATGACCTTGACCAGGTAATTAGGGTGGATAGGAAAAAGAAAGAAATTTATGATAATTGTAACTCTTTCCTTAAGGAAAAGTTCAGCGAGAGCTTCGGAGAAAGAGATAACCAGCGTGAGAGGCCTTTGGTTCGAAGCCCGCGGAACTATATCGAGTACAAGGACATTCATGGAGGATCTTGGTGTTATATTACAGACGTAGCAGGACTGGCCGAAAATATAGTTCTTGACTCCCTGGGAATCATCCACCACTACAAGAGTGATATCCAATGCAAAGGTAAAGTTGGATGGTTCGACATGTATATGTTTTTTTTTTATTTGTAAATGTTTATTAAATGTTAAGTTTTAATTATATTTTATGCTAATATGCGAAATTTTATTTATTTATTAGAGAATTTTTAAATTATATTTATTAATTAGGGTTGATGTTTAAAGGAAAATCATATGATAACAGCCAAAACAAAAAAAATATATATATATATTTTTATTATATATTAAAATATCTTAATTATGTTAAATATTTATAAGTCATACAAATTGTCAATATGATGATATTAGAATGGTGTGCATATAGCAAATCAATAGAGTTGGGCAGCACCTCTTTGTTCATAAAGTGTTTTTCTCTCTCTAGAGAGAATTAGGTTCTATTGCATAGAATTAGGTTGGTGATTTCTTTTTTATTAAAAATAACCCAACGAATTCACACTGACTTATGTTCAATTTTTCTAAAACAAGCTTTTATTCTGAGCTGATTTTCGTCAAAAATACAAGAAAAAATGTTTTCTGCAATTTAAAAAAAAATTCTCACGAGCATGAACATATATTAAACATTGCTAATATCCATTGCATCTACATACAAAATCCGAAAGAATAAGTCAGCCAATCTTGATTTACTCAAGCTGTCGGATATCCGAATTCAAACAGCAATCCTCAAAGTTTAAACGAAATTGTATCAGGAGCATGATGGACTAAGAAATCTAAAATAATAGCTAATCTATATTTTTTAATATAACTTTTTCTAGCTCTAAAACCTATAATTAAATGTAATATTGGAAATACTAAATTCATAAATGAAAGATAGCCAACTTCCTCTTCCTTAGGATTTACTGATTCATATATTTTCAAGATAGAGTGATAGCTTGGAATAAAAATAAATAAATAAAATTAAATCTGGACCATTTCCAAAGAATATTTTTATTTTTATTCATAGGTCGTTGCATTACTCAAGATCCGACGCATCATTGATGACTAATACTTCGTCAGCATTTAGGAAATAGTTGCGATTTGAATAACTTCCAAGAAAGTTGTTGACAAAGCAAGAGTGTTTGTCACAGACCACGAGCTGAAGCGAGATCTTGCCTAACCGTGTCGATAGGTGTCCGAAGGAATAAGAACTCGGAAATGAACTTTTGAATGAAAAATCAATAAGCCTGTATTGTTTCCCATTAATTATGGATTCGAAATCTAGGAAGCAAAAACAATTTTCAAAATTAGATACCCATTCATTGATTCATACCTAACAGTAGGTTCTAAAATCTGGCAGGTAGCTTGCGACGTTCTGAGAGGTATCTTTTACATTTAAACAGACGCTTTGAGTATAGCTCAGTTTATATATTTATATACATTATAAATTATTTTATTTTATTTGCATACAACTCGTATAATATTTGTTTATACTAGAATGATAAGGCTATTAACGGTCTATTAATAACCTATTAATGATAAACCTAATACCCATTTTTAATTTTTTCAAAAACATTGAAAATAAAAAATACAAATACCCGTATTAAACGTTCTAGTAAACGGAGTAGATTAAATAATACTAACATAGAAAAAATTGTTATTTTTTTTTTTAAAATGTATAAAAAATGATTCCGAAATGAAAATGCTTTGAACTAGTTATTTATATTTAAAAATGTACTTTATTTTTTAATAAATATTTCATAATTTTACAATTTTTTGTTAGTGTGCTTCCTGAGTAGAGAAAATTGTATTCACATTCCTCAAGAATTTTAGCAATTGGATCCCAAAGAACATTTTAATGGCTGTATTAAGATTATTTAGGAGTTGTTTACTCGAAATTCTAGTAATATCTTGGCAACAGCTTAATCCATAACTTAAAATAACCAGAGAGCATTCATAAATTATGTAATCTAATTGTAAATAAAAAAATATTTTTAAAAATAAGTCGCGTAAATACCGATTAAATACACAAAAATGCTCTGCGTAGACATCACATTATTTAAAAAAAAAATAATTAGGAAACATAAGAACCAAATCTAATCTGACATTTAGAAATATAATTAATTACATGAGGCAGTTACGAAATAATCATTAAACCAGTTCAATAATAGCAAAACACAATACACAGAGAGGGCTTTAATACCCCGTAACGTTCCTGATAAAATATTAACGCAAGATGAAATATTGCATAAGTAGTAGAAAGTAATAATAAACATTTGCAAAGTTTAAGGCCAAGTAAGATCGTCCATTTTTAGACTATTATAGGCTTCGATATTCACTTTGACATTTTAGACTGTTTTAGTAATTTTCTTTTTATTCTCTAACATCCAATTCAGGAAAATTAGCGAAACTAATCTTCAAGCGTAAAACTATATAATTATTTACAAACAAATTGAGCTCTGGGTAAAAATGCGCAAATCGATGGATTAGTAAAAAATGTATTACTAATTCTGAGTTATTTACACAACTGGGACGAAATTTGAATAAACCTCTTGCAAGGTGTCCCAAACTAATATAAATTCACTTTTTATAATTATTTCTGTTTTATGTCAATTATTGAAACAGCAAAATTATAAAATTAAAACAAATGTTTTCTTACTTCTCTGTACTTCTTCCTCCTAAATTACAGGACAGTTTTCAATAAACATTTTAAGCGTAAGTAGCTATTAGTTGAAATGGAATATAATACAGTGTGTGATTTTATTATTTAAATTAAATTATAGAAACCACATTTATTCAACGTTTTTAATATTTCCTCGCAAACAGTTTATTAAAACGTTTATTTTTATTCTATTTTTTCTTGTTTAGGCTACTAAAGTGAACTAGAAGAATATTTATGGAGTCATTGTATTGTCGATGATATAAGTATATCGAAATTATGAACTTGGGTCGGAAAAACAATAAAATACCCATTCTGTAAAACTTTATGAGTAGAATTTCTTTGTTAATAATGAAAATTGAATGTTGAACAACCCGTTAAGAACAAACTAACTAAATTAACTTATTAAGCTAACGCCATGACCATACAAACCATTGTTCCTAACCTGTCATCCCAATCTATTTCCGATAATCCTCCGAGTCTGAAAAGAAGATGGTCCGCAGACCTCCTAATATAGAATTGTCATTGTAGTGCTACCAATGTATAATTTCTTAAGAAGACGGTGACGCCGGAAAAAAAAAGGAGCAAATTACAATCAAATATTTTGTTTAAACTGATTTCAAATTGCAAACAATGAGATTTAATGAATTCGAATGCAATAATTCAATTAAACTGTTTAAAATATAATAATAACAATATTTGTATTATATTTATCTATTACCATCTATAAAATCAAAATAAAACATTTCCATAAAAAAAATCATATTTTTTTTAAATGTATTTAAATTTACAAATGTAGATTATTTTACGTAATGGATTGTTCTCTTATCATTCCATTAAGCTGTCACTAACATGGCAGCCTGTCTCCTACATTTTGTATACAAATTATAAACCTAAATTATTTTTAATTTTTTCCTAGATTATTAAAAAAAAATATATATATATATATATATATATATATATATATATATATATATATATATACATATATTTATACACTCTATATAATTCAAAACAGCCAAGAAAATGCTTGTTTTAACCGATCTCTATTACTCTTGAAACCTTTAGCTGTCATCGTAGTTGTGCCGAGGAAGTTCGGGTGACTGATTCCCGTCAAATCCGGACGGAGAAATAATTTTAATTGGTTACAGGTCAACACAGTTTTGTTTTAGACGTAAAAAAAAATACCCAATATTCATGCGCAGTAAATTTATATGTAATTCAAAATATTTACAACTATTGTATAATTGGGGATATGAGTAAAAAAAATATATGAATTTGCAATCTTGGAAAGCCAAATAAAGTTACTAATCGATAAGAAATTTAATGAAAAATTATATAACCGATTGCCATTTCTTGCGTATAAAATGTATACAAATTATTATTTTTATTTTGTAAATCATGTTGATAAAGAATTTAAAGCATCCAACTTTTTCTAAATTTTAAGGAGAATATCACAGAAAAAATGTATTTAATTCAATTAATCTACGAACAGTGTGTATAGAATGAACGAAGAGAAAAAAAACATTCGAATTTCAATTTTATTATTTTTTTAATTTTATCTTATTTTTTATAATTTGCATAAACGTTAAACCATCTATTATACAAAATCATTCAGCCATAAAATCTAAGATACTTTAGTATGTGTTAAATTTATGTAATAAAAATGGCGAAACAAAAGGTCATAAATAAGTTACCACGAGATAAGTTAAATAATAAACGAAACCATTAAAACAAGTAACATTAAATATAAGAATAATTTCACCATTATAAATTATCATATTTATTTGCAGTTAGCCTTTGAATATAAATGGAAAGAAGCCATCTAACAATTAACTACGTAAATTATTTACCGAAAAATTGTTGACATTTTATTTTTGTTATCATTCTTTATATTCTCAAAGAGTATAAAATAATATAAAAATACCTCATGAAGGGCTGATAATTGGTCTTCGCATGCTTGTGTGATTCTCGAACGATTGGAATTCCATCCAGACAGTGTGATCAACATTGTGCTCCAACTGCCAACTTAATGTTCTCAATGATGTTAGGTATTTATTCTAGGGATAAGTGATGAAAAGTAACGTTTGTAAACCTAAGGTTCCAGACCTTAACAGTGCCCACCAAATTCCTGTTAAGTAAAATTTAGGAAAACAATCTATCTGAGCAATTGAGACGGATTGGTTTCAAAAGCTATTTAAAAGAATGTCGACCTACATTTTCTATTTTTTTTTTTTTTATATTGACCCTTAAATTAACGCGCACGGCATATAGGGTGCCATTTTTTTTTGTCTGTTCGAAAATAGGGTGACCCAGGTATACAGGATTTAGATTAATCCTTCAATGTCAATAATGACAAATTACGAAAGTCAAATATGTTCAGATAACATATTTGACTACTCTATGTAGACATAAAATACAAATTCAAAATCTACTATGTACAGTGATAAGATTGGAATGTAAGTTATTTTATGTCAATAACCTGTCATCTTCAATGTGCGGGATGTCATTACAGCACAGACAATATTAGTTGGTATACAATTACATCATAAGAAAAATTGTGATATAAATTTATGAATATATATATATATATATATATATATATATATATATATATATATATATATATATATATATATATATATATGGTACCCTGTTTCATAAAAAACAATGAAACAATGATAGAAATGGGCCATTAATTTTGGTGTGTATTAATGATTAATGTTAGTTTTATGAAAATAAACTAACTCAACGCCATATTTAATTATTTTTTTTAATTTTATTTCATACATATAATTAATTATATTATGATGAACTGATGGATAGCTTACGTTACAATGGCATTACGAAGATCGCTGCCAGAATAAACAAACTCTCAATGTCAACTTGTAACTCAATGTAAACATGCTAGTAGCCTTAAACCTTTCTAAAAATTGAATTATTATTTATATTTAGGCAATAATTTGAGCAAATTTTTCCATCTTCTAAGTGTGCCAATCGTTTTGGGGCGTGGGAAATGAAAATGCAGATTTTTTTTTTCTTTTTTTAGTAAATATGATTATTTTGATGATGTGTTCATCGCATCATACTTTATCGAAGTAAAAAACCTTGGCCCATCATCCATTCATAAGGATTCTTTTATTCTTTATTGTTTTATGTTATGAAAATTAAAAGAACCTTATTGACGAAATAAATGGAAATTAGAATTTTGATTTTAGAGGAATTTGATTGGCGATTAGAATTTTCCACTATATTCCATGCAAGTATTTTTTCATTTTCAAATGGAATTTTCAACATTTCAAATGTCAGTCCGTGAAATGAAATCGTATTGTCATTAATTTATTCATATAAATTCTTTGTTTACAAGATTCCAATCAACAACGTGTCACCTCTCATGAAACTTCTTCCTTCGGAAAATCCTTTTGTACTTTTTCAATGGTATCATTAAATATATCAATATATTCAAACTTTTTTTTCTGAACGAAGTATTTGATTCGTAATTTATAAGTCTTTGGATATAGACACAACCAATACGCATTTCATAGGCATTCATATAATTCTTTCAATAAATCTTTATTAATATTTTATAATAGTTTTGTTTGGTCTCAGAAAAAAATATTTTAATAATTCAAATTCATCATTTTTTTTATTATTTTATTTTTTATTCATTTGCTCTTTGTAACGCTCAAATTAAATACCATTATGAGTAATGGTTCCAGATCAATTCCAAATGGATTTTCGATGGATTCCAGATGGTTCCAGTCCTCAGATTTTTTTGACTTTATCCTTTATCGCAGCCCCCCAAAATTCGTCAATTTGGGGTTTCCTAAATCACTTATTGCTAGGTATTTAAGGATGCTCACAGTAGGCTTTCAATTCCAACATCAATTTTCATAAACGTACATAATTCGGAAACAAACTTTTCATTTAAAATTGGTTACTAAAAAGGTGTTAAGATTTAGGCTAAACGCACTGATAAGTGATAATATGAAATAATTAGTTTACAAATCGAATTAATTTATATTATTGTTATATATATATATATATATATATATATATATATATATATATATATATATATATATATATATATATAGTTATTAGTTTATATATATATATATATATATATATATATATATATATATATATATATATATATATATATATATATTACCAAATCCTCAGTTTTAATGAACATACCTAATATTAACTTAATATTATTTTTAAAAAGTATTTGTAAGCCTTTTCAAACAATTATTTATCAAGTTAATTAACTTTTTAAAAAAAGAGACTTTTTTTATCTAGAAATTTTCCTTCCCCAAACAATAAAAAATCTACTTATAGATATACAAATACATTCTTCTTTCTTTTTTTTTTAATGATTGCCTTATTATCTTTTGAAAATTTTAAATTCAAGATAAAAAAAAAATAGAAATTTTATAACTTACCAGTTCTATATAACACCTGATGACTCAGCAATAGAAGATACGAAACGATAACACACTAACTTAAACGAGACGACGCTATAGACCAAAAAAAATACGACACACTACACACGACGAGTGTACGGCAGCTACTGGAGCCTAGTCGGCCTTGTTTAGTTTACATCAGCTGCGCCCGACTGGACACGAACGTATCCGATACTGTACGAACGTCAAAATCCTGTTTATTAATAGAAAACGTATAAAATAAAATACCAGAAAATGTTTTTTGTGCACATATTTTCAACTTAAGAAACAGAAAATAATGTATAGATATTATGGCATTACCAAGCTCATAATACCGATATTGTAGGTCAGTTGGTGTACCTGTTGCACATTGCGATATGGCACAGAAGATAGAAAAATTCGTTTTAAATAATTACTTGCTCAAATATAATGATGCGTAATGCAGCTAGATATATATGAAAAGAACCAAGAAGTTTTTAATTAAATTAAAAAAATTAGATAGAAGTCTCTCAAATTACTAAGGAAGTCAAATCATACTTTCTCCCAGAATAATCATTCTGAAATATTGTTTCTTATTGTGTTCATTGGCATCTATATAAAAGTGACAAATTGAATACGAAAATAATCCATCTCGGAAGAATTTGATTGCAGGATCTCGCAGAAATGAGATATGTTATCATTTTCGATTTAAAACTTTAAGTAGTCGAACAAATTCAAAAGTTCGCTATTTTTATTTTGACATTACTTAAAATAGATACTTGTTATTAAAACAGACACCAACATAAAATTCATAATAAACAGTAAACATAAATAAAAATAATCCTTGTAAGTATATTAAGATAAAAAATAATTATTTCTCTAATAGAAATAAGGAAATTAATTAGTTCTATATAAATTTAAGTTACTTTGAAAAAGATATCTTAATAACGCAGTCTTTTTTTTCGGAAGGGGATATAAATTTTTTTCGGCGGGATTTAATAAGAAGATGGCAAATAATCACCTAAACGTCAATAAACGGCAAATTTAGCGTACGTTTTAAGAATAAGCATGAAAATTGGAAAATTTGACTACTGTTAAAATTGCCAAAAAAATTTTGTGTAATATTTTCAAAATACAAATCTTATGTTGGTGGATATGAAAATTATATTTTTTCGTACATTTCGGAGAGAGATGGGTATCTCTCTGCATACACTACTGCAAATCCCTCCTAAAAACCCCGTGGCCCGTGAGAAAAATAAGTTGTAGAACTTTTAATTTCAATTACAAAGAATTTATATATATTTTTAAAAGACAAACAATTTTACATAAAAAACTTATAGGATTCATACTTATTTTCTCTCTAAAATAATACGCAATTAGGTTTTATTAACAGGCAACTGTCCTGAAATCACCAATGCTTTAGTTTAATTTCACAGCTCATTACAAATTAACTCCATGCACTTCTTTAATTAAGGATGACAGGACTGTTCTGTTTAGTTTTATATTAAATAGAATTCATTCATTCATTTTCATTTTTGCATGTATTCATACTGCAATTCATACTGATTTCATATTGCATAAATTGCAATACATTACAATCATTATCATAATTACTATTCAGTTTTCCTTGGATAAATGACGTGCATTAGAACCGAGTTATTACAATTTGATGACGCTGTAAAATTTAGTTAAACGTTACCTACCTACTAAATTTGATTTATTATTATAAAACCTATACTGAAGTAAGCAGAGTCAGGATGATGTAATCAATCACAAATTAAATATTAACTTCATAGTTTATTTTAGCCTCATTGTTTACATTCACATACCTATATATTTGTTTCTGCAATCAAATGTATTGAATTGAAAAGGTGAGGAGGGCCCAGAGATTTGCATTATCTATGCAAACTTCTACTTCAAGACTTCTAATTTAAGACTTCTAAATGCCTTGATCCTGTCCTGGCCAACAGTTGATTGAAATCCAAAATTAAGGATACTCATTTATTATTATTTTATGGAATTTATATTATTAATTTCAATTATTCTTTTATAATTATTCTCTTATATTTACGTTAAGTTAGACACATTTGTTTTATTGGTTAATATATTGGTTTTATGTCGTATTTTTTTTTGTTACCATATTATCTTGTTTTTTCATAACTAATTTTATCATATCCGTTTTTATAGTTTGAATATTTATTTGGTTTCTTAATTTTATGAATATAAGGCTCTTGTTTATTTTTGGGCAACCTAAACAAATAATGGATAATGAATTACACCATCGTAAAGTAGACAAAATTCCATTCAAGAAATATAGATCAGCTCAATATTCCGTATCCCAGATATGGCCAGATAGGGGAGGAGAGGGAGAATTTGATTTAACTAAGTTCATTGTAAGAGGGCTTTCGAGGGAACTAATAGTAGACCAGTTAATCGACACCTTTCTGGCACCGCA